>OZ018320.1:23562125-23793383 GCA_963969495.1 Ceratothoa steindachneri | reverse complement strand
GCCATAGCCTTTCTCTGCTCCTTATCTGAGGCTGTAAGAGTCTGCTTCATCTGTATTCTATATGGATAGGCCTTTACATCCATTACTAGCACTCTCCTGCAAGTCTCACAGGATATACCGAGGGACTGACTTTGCTTGCACACAGTATGTTTTGAACTCTGGTGAACTGACTCTCATGCTCTCGACCAGCTCAGCTGTATGCTTCCCGGGGCGTCCTGAATGGCTTGAATGGGTGTCACTAGCTGCATTGAGGTTCACTGTCCCATAGTTCTTGAAATGGTCCACCCATTCCTGAATTCTGCTCTTGGAGGGGGCTTTTTCACATTTGAACTGATGCACGAAAGTGTCCTGCACTTTCTTGAACGACCCTGTCTTGTAGTAATGTTTGACGCAGTATATTGTTTGCTGTAGCTCCCATTGAGATCTAGTTGTGTTCACAGGCGTTTCATGTCATGCGAAGTAAAGGTGATTAGTGAATGACTGAATGGAGGATATATCACAAAAGTGTGTGCAAGCCCTTTTTTTTGGGGGGGGGGGAGGGGGGCACCCTGTATACCTTCAACTTATGACAGAAGATGATGCCTTGAAGGACAACATTTCATTCTGTGGGGGAATAAAATTAATAGTTAAACACAATCACTCGACAATCAATTCACATGCACTCACAAAAATGGGAACGGAAATATACACTTTGCAAATAGGTATGCAATGGTTATTTCTCACCTTTTAAACTCCAGAACTGGAACCAAGATTAGCCAACAATTAACAATTTAACCAAGGTTAACCAATAGATTGATCAAATTTCAATCAATTGATTGACCAAGATTAACTCCAATAAACCTGACACCAGTTTAATATACGAGAGGCAATCAATAAGTTTTGCAATTCGGATATAGGGAAACAAGATATGAGGAAAAGTGTTTTATTATTTTTCAATATAACTACCCTTGACTTCAATGCACTTGTGCCACTTGTCCCTGAGGCTTCGAATTCCTGACAACCAGAAATCTCCCAACTGCTGTTCAATCCACTCCTGGACGGCAAGCTGGACATTTTCATCATCCCCAAACTAGCGTCCACGCAGTGCAGCCTTGAGCTGGTGGAATAAAAAGTAGGGGCTAGGGGCCAGATCTGGACTGTAGGGGGGATGGTTGATCTTGAATTCGCACTCGTGCAGGGTAGCTTGTGCAACTCTGGCCTTGTGAACTACGACGACGTTGAAGTTGATCATGGGGTGTGTGGTTTCTAGGGACCCAACAGGCAGAGACCTTGGTCATGGCCAAATTGTCGTGGATGATGTTGATAACACTTCCATGTGATATTCCAAGTTCTCCCTCGATTTCTTCGACCTTCACCCATCGATTTTCGAGGATCCTCCTCTCCACACGGGCCACACACATTGTCCTCGTTGGTCACGTCTGACAGGCGTCCTGGACGGGGGTTATCTTCAAGGGACTCACGACCATGGTGGAACTCCCTATTCCAGCGAGCAATGGTTGCATAGGAAGGGGCGGTGTCGGGGTACACTGCAACCATGCATTCATGGATCTCTTTTGCTTTCTTGCCTTCTTTGGTCAAAAATTTGATCACTGCGCAGTGCTCAACCTTCTCCATTGTTGAAAAATTTGTGACTGATGATCTGTGATCAGCTACTGCTTCTTAAATAGACGAAGCAGGAGCGTGCGGCTGCAGGTCCTGACTTGTCATAACTTGTCCTAAACACCCCCACAAACGGCCATCCCCCTTCCTCTGTTTTGCCCTACCGATTCGCAAAACTTATTCACTACCCCTCATATAATAAATATTACCCTATGTTGTAGAATAGGGTCAAGTTAACCCTTTCTGCGTTTGTCAGCAGAGGTGGATGACGGCTATGTGCATGGGAGATTTATAATACAAGCAGTGCAAATTAACTGAATGAAGGTTGGCCAAATAGTCAACTATCTTGAAGGTTCCGTGACAATAGAAAATGGGTACAAAAATAACATAAGCAAATTAATATTCTTTTACAAGTTTAAAAGGGGTTTTAAAACAAGCTATATACACATTAGATGTACATGAGTCTTAGCGGCTAAATGAGGGGAGACTTTGCTGGGACAGTCGGTGTACAAACAAACTAACAAGATTGACCAATGGGCACTTGAATGACCTTGAGCGTATATGAAGCCACCGACGATGGAGGCTTACACTGGTAGGGGGGGGGGGGTTAGTAGAGAGAGCACTTGCATAGGAGAGTTGCATGTTGCTGTTACCTCAGAGATTTGGTCCGAGGGAGTAATCCTTGCCTTGATGTAAAGTTCAAATAATAGTCTTTCACAATGACTATTATGGGATGAACTAAGATCTTACTTTTGAGTTAGAACACGAATTGAGATTGGGTGTGTTGCGTTTGAGGAGTGGGTAGACTCACACGAATTAATCAAGAGTACCTGGAGCTTGAGGGGTTCTTTGAGAATTGTACAGTCCAATCTGACACAAATAGCGGGTATTGATAGGGGGGGGGGGCAGGCGGCGGATACTGCTTTCCAACTCTGGTGCCAGAGGATTTATAGTAGGGTTGAATGTTTTTTTGTTTGTTTTTTTTCTCCGTCAAAAGAGGAGGGTTCCAGGGTCCAACGCATCCGCAGGTAAGAGTAGTCTTGCCATCTTAGCACGATTGCAAGAAGGTTTGTAAGTCAGCAAGGTGAAACTTTGTCTGAATCTAGATGGGACCTTTTGGGCTCTCAAACTTGTTGCATCTTTCTGCAATGGTAGGCTTCCAGGCAACCACGGTGTCTCATGATTTCGCACTTCCATTAGCGCAAACAAAAGGGGTCAACCAGGTGTCTGTTGTCTCTCTCTCCATTGAAATTGCGGCAGTGCGCATCTTTTTCTCTCTCTCTCTCTCTGATCTCTGACAAATGCCATTGTCCATTAATCCTAACACTGCAAATGAATGCCATTCTCCATTTATCTTAACTGACTGTAAATGGATGTCATTGTCCATTAATCCTAACTGACTGTAAATGAATGCCATTGTCCAATGATTTAAAAATTTTATTTGTGCATGGTTGCTATCACTGATAGCGTCACATCCATTTCTACTTTGTGGTATGCTGTATGAGTGAGAGCAAAAGTGAAAAGTAAAAGATGACAATATATTAATGATGACCAAAGATTGAGGTGAGATTCTGTCCTGGAGTGGTCCATCAAGAAAGATAGTGGTTTCACATTTAACAGATCATTAATAGGACCTAACTTTGCTGCTGTGGAAAGGGAGAAAAATAGCCAATAATCAAGCTCCTCAAGTTGAGAGTA
This sequence comes from Ceratothoa steindachneri, assembly GCA_963969495.1. Lineage (NCBI taxonomy): Eukaryota > Metazoa > Arthropoda > Malacostraca > Isopoda > Cymothoidae > Ceratothoa > Ceratothoa steindachneri. Next base: position 23,790,086 of record OZ018320.1, on the reverse strand, counting down.
AATGATGATAGGAGAAGATAATTTTTAAAATTTGATCTTGACTGTTTCATCAGTGTAGGAGACTGCTTCAAGATGAAGTAAGGCAAGTAGATAGGTACTCCTTATGTTCTGCTAGTAAGGAAGGAAACGAACTGCATCAAGACTTAAAAGAGCCTGGCAAATAAAATTATGCTACTGATCTTACTATGTTTGCTTTCTTGTTATTTGCTTCCAGTCTTTTTGATTGTCATCAGTTGACTATGACAAGAGCATATAATATTTCTGTTTAAGCCAAATAGGCTCTCACCCAATCAAGGTGATGTGGCATTATTTTTATCTTTTGGCAGTGCCATCAAGACAGTAATGGGAGCTGAGTTTAAGGATATCCAACTTTCCTTATTGTAGGGGTATGTTTAATCACCCATTTTCTTGACTAGAAAGACAACTGGTTCACTCTGGAATACACTGGTTCCCATATTTGGTAACTTGTGTATCCAATCAAGAAAAACTTTGAAGAAACAACCCGCAAAGCAGAGGTCCTTCAGCAATTGGAAGGAAAATGCTGAAAGAATGTATGGGAATTGAAAGGAATTGAAAATATTTCCGATTCTCTGAAAAGATGAAATGTAAAATTATAAGTAGGAGGAGTGCATACTATCCTTAAGGGAATCATTAACTAGTGTCATTTGTTCCATAGCATCATATATTTTTAAAATTTCACATAATCAGAAATCTCCTCACTTCTTTTAATTTTGTTTTAGACACATTTTTATATAGATGTTAGTGCTTGCAGTCCATTATGTATAAAATTAAAAGGTAGGTTTTTGTTATGCTAGTTTGCTATAACCCTTAGACCTAGTATGCATTTGCTTTATATGCCCTATTATTTTCTATCTTTTTCTTATTAATTAGTTCAAAGACTTTATTAACAAGAAATTTTTTTTCAGCTAGCAGACTGGTGGCTCAAATATGCTTATCTGATTATGCGTGATCCCATATCTCCAACAATCAACATGGCTGGACCTCAGTCTCTTCACCTCACCATGTGGAAGCCAAATAAAGACACCATCTTCAGGGTACAATTCTTCATTAACTTAACTCATCTATTTTTGAGTAGCTAGATTTCAGCAAACCCAGTTTTTTATGCAGTATTGAATACTACTTATTCCAAAGTTTAACATAATCCTAAAAGTCATCACTTCTGGTCGAAATAGAGAAAATTATTGAATGATTTTTCAATAATGATGTATGTTCTATAATAATAATGACTCCCTTATTTTCAGCACATTTTTTTTTGGGGGGGGAGGTACATTAAAAGTTTTTGAAACATTAAAAAAAAAAGCAAAGGGCCATCCATGAAAGACCCTCTAACTAACCTAGTGGATAAGGTATTGGATTTCTACACTTAGGTAATGGGTTTGATTGATTGAACACAAAAAAAATTCTAGGCTCACAGAGAGCTGCTATGGCTCATGTAAATCTGAGGATTTTTGTGTAGTCGGCTCTAGCCATGTCAACATACATAGTTAATCACACCACCACTGTCTTCCACTTTCCCCTCCTTTATGCACACACCACTGTTCCCTCTCTGCTCTTCCCTCCACACAATGCCGCTGTTCCATCTTCACTATCCACTCTTCCATCTACACTTTACCCTCCTTCACACAGATAACATCACTATTTCACCTCTTAACCTTCCCATGAGTTAACTTATCCACACTCCTGAGAAATGGGTGGCTCTTCTTTGACCTACAGAGGGTTTGGTTGAAAAACAATGCTAGCAAGCTTCTTGCCAATGATTGTCATTCTGATCTTTATGTAAATTTCACTATGCATTCAGCCGACTTCATCCACGATACAAATAGGATGGGTGAGCTACTATCAATTAATGGTATCAAAGTTGGCATGAAGCGTGAAAGAGCTTTTTAGTTTGTATTCATTCTATGTATGTATAAACATACATAGTAAATTTATCCCTTTGTATGGAAGGGGAGATTCCTGTCAGAGAAAAATGTTTTCAGTTTTATGAGTAGGTAGCACTATTCATCTCTTGCATTGTGGGTGAATCACCTACCCAGATAATGAAATATATATACAAAGATCTGAATGACAATTACTGGTGAGCCCCTAGATACCAGGGCAACTCCTTGTTGGAGTGGAAGGCATCCAGGTCATATTCTGTGATTTTGACACCATTGGTGATGGAACCCTTTGTGGCGGGGGCATCCATTCCATGTCAGGGCTCTATGTAGATATAAGTACCCCCATAGGAGACACTAGTAGTCCGTCTGTACGGTTATGGAATGGAGGAGAGGAGGGGTATTTTTTGCTGTGAATGTGTGAAGGGAAAGGATAGTTTTGTTGTGATTTGCTATGGTAGGGGAATCAGCATATCTACCCAATGGGTCGCAGCTCATGATGCCCCTGAAAGTTCTCTCTCTATGCTCATTGGGATTGAAGCCCTGTAGAAGCCCAATAGGCTAGTGAGAGCTCTAGTCATATGAGTCAATCGGCACTCTTATTTTTTGCCAAAGGGTTCTTAAGTTGTAAAATTCACTAATTGAATCTCAGGTGTGTGTTTGTCTCTCATCACATTACTTTTCCTATACTTTGCTTTATTCTCTTCCATAGTGTGACACTTTTAAGGATGGGTAAAATCTACCCTTTATCGAAGCTCATCCAAGATCCCACTACTATGTCACAAACTACATTCATAGATAGGACTATATAAATAACAAATTTGGAATCTTCTTTTAAAATTGAAAATTCCCTTTTCTTTATAGGAAACTGCAATGTTTATGTGGTCAGTACTTGACTTCTTTTATTATCTTCGACATGAGAAAATCCGTCCTCATTCTACAAAAAAAGTAAGTTGTGGTTTCTCAAGCATTTTCTACTCTTAAAATTACACTTGTAACCTTTTAACTACCATCTTTGATAGTATAGCAAATGTTTATCTTAGTGATGTTAATAAAATTTTCTAATTTTTACTTGCTTGTGTATGGGATTAAAGGTAAGGAAAAAAATTGTTGTAGGACAGAAAAGAATACCAATAGTCTTCTGGCACATTTTAAAAGGTGGCAAAGCCCAAGTAGGGGCTTCTGGCCTTGAAAGATGTGTACAGAAAAGTTATTTTCCTTCGAGTACATTATGCGATGGTGGTAATAAGTGGATGTAACTGTTGTGGAACTTCTGGTTGTTGGTTAATCTGTATCTTGTGTAGATTGAATAGGTGTGTGAATGTGGGTGTTATGTGGTTAGGGGAGAGGTGGTAAATGTATTTTTTAAAAGAGGGTGATTGCAGATACTTGCACTAGGCGAGACATGAAAGCAAATTAAATGTCTTGTGTGAGATAAGGTAAGATCAGGTGTAAGTCATGGTGGTAGGAGTAGCACACACTCCACCTGAATGCAAGCAGGAAAGGCACTGATCATTGAGTTAACTTGTACCCTTTGACTGGGGCTTGGGAAGTTGGGGTGCTTCTTACCACTCCCTCTCACCCCCTTTTTCCTATGACTATCCTGGAGGTCAAGAAAAGCCTCCTGGTCTGAGTGCTTCCTGTACAGGAGGTACCCTGTTTAGAGTTACACCTGTCCTCATGGTTCGAGTGAAAATAGGAAAGACCCCCCCCCTCACTGGGTTGACTTGAATTCTGGCGGAGACTGGGGAAACTGGTGCACTTGCTCCTTGTACCTCTAAGCACCCACTTATCTCTATGGCATTCCCCTCTCTATTTTCTATAGGCTTAAGGACCTGACCAGCTACCTCATGGTGTGTTGAAAGAGGGCTTGGAATCTATAAACAATATCCATACGTTGCAAGAGACCACGCCATGAGGGGTCCTGTGCATTGGGGCAGGATTAATGCAAAGATCAGTTTTGACCCAATAACCCCTTTGCATCTAATGGGCTAACCAAATTCCTGCAGCTGCTCTTGAGTTCATAAGGCAGTATTACTTAATGGTGGTCAGGCTTTAGTGCCTTGTTGGCTGCCTGGTCAACGAAAAGTCTCTGGGTTTGCCACAACAGATCTTTAGATCCTGGCCATCCTTTTGAGGATTAGTACAACCTAGTAAGGAAATCCACCCTCTGTCCCTTTGACTCTTTGGCTGCTCAGTTAAGAGCTGCGGCCTTTGGAGAGTGTTGGTCCACTGGGCAACTTCTGGTTGCTGTGCATCAGTGTGCAGGTTTAAACACCACCCTTTAATGAAGCTAGGGTGAGGAACTGAAAAGTCAGAAAATAGGAGTGACTGGATGTGGGATGTAGCACACCAACCCTTTCTCTTTTCTCTTGTTTGAGGGTTCTTCAAAGAGTTTTCTAAAGATGAATATTACAAGAAAATGGGATATCCATTGAAAATTCTAATTACTGATTTAAACTTCTACCAGTGTTATTAGTCACATACACAGAAATTACTTTGCTTCATTTTGAATGACATGGCACTACTTTAAATCTGGACCTCACAGTGATACCATAGATTCCATCAGAGTTGAAGCCTGGCCAAACATCAAATTTCTGGTTAAGCTTGGTTGGTGGAAGGGTGAGGTTATTGATGCATTACTAAAAGTTTATGGAGACAGCTTCCTGAAACACTACTGTTTATAAATGGATAAATGCTTTGTGGATGAAAGAGAGGAGGTTGAAGACAACATTCGCAGTGGTAGACTGTCAACATCAGGGAAGAAAATATCAATTGTGTGTGGAAATGATAGGAGGCGCATTGAACATAGCAGGTTCAGTTTATTCCATCTTGACTGACATGCTGAAGCTTGGTAAGCTTTCTGCTCGATAGGTGCCAAAATTGTTGCAGAGAAGCGCCACAAAAGAGCCCTCTTTCATCTTGATAACACCCCTGCTCATTCCATTTCTTTGACAAAGTCAACTTTGCAAGAATTTCATTGGGATTTGATTTCGCACACCCCAAACAGTCCTGACCTAGCCTCATCCACCCTTTTTTGTTTCCCAACTTAAAAAAAAAAAGCTTGAAGGGCACCACTCATTTTTCTTTTGTTAATGATATTAAAAATAGCTGTTTTATCTTGGTTTAATTCTCAGTCCTCAGTTTTAAGAAATGGTTTAAATAGATGGTATCATTACTTGCCAAAGTATTTTGATCTCAATACAGCTTATGTTGAGAAATAAAATTTATACTTTTTGTTTTAATTTTATTTTACTTTTGCTACAAACATTTTGAAGACTTCTTGTATGGTTACAAACATTTGAAATTCACAGTTGGCCATGAATTTCTTGAAAGGAGTAGTTTATTGCGAGGGTTACTTGATCTTGAAGGGGTGGTTTATGCAAGGGAAATCTCTGACTGCTCTTTAGAAGACACCACTGAAGAACTGACCAACCAAAAGGTGGTTAATGTCAAGCATGTGATGCGAAAACAAGGGAGAGGGTGCTTGTTACCCATCCTTGCACTCTTTATCACATTCAATCATGACAGACTCCCTGAGTCAGTGCATGCTTATTGGTATTGCTACCCCATCAAGGAATTTGTGTCAATGCCACCCAGGTGCTACTACTACCCCTGCTTTGCTCACACAAATCACTCATGTGGGCAGGCAAAGTCAGATCTACCCAAAGTCATGTGGATTGCTCTAAGACCATACATAGGTTATTGTATACAATCGAGTTTGTTAATTGCAGTCACACCCTGCTTCCTCAGAGCAATCTGGCATGTATCTCCCAGAGGAGGAGGTCCTGGCCATTCAGACTGCTGTCTGACTCACTTTTCACAATGCTAAGGAAATGACCCCACCACACCTTGTGTGACCTGGGATATCCTATGCTTCAAAAGTTAAACAAGCATCCTCTACTCCTGGACCCTCAAGGCCTATGAGCACAGTTGCTTCCACTCATTCGGAAACATTCTACAGGTTCTACCTTCCCCAGGGGCACTCTCCTGGTAGAGGTGGCGGCTCCATGGGATAATGACCCCCTCCCCTACATGACTTTCCCGTAAGGCTAAATGGTGGTGCACTTCCACCAAATTTATAATCCTGGGTCATGTAAAGAGGATAGCACTGAGGGTGCCTTGACTCCCACTCCTCTGCCCAACTCTAAATAGGGTGACTCTGAGATGCAGAACCTGCCAAAAGAGGGACACCCCCCCCAATCTCCAAAGCCGCCTTGCCCCCCTTAAAGGGAGCACAAGACTCACCCACTTACATCAGTACACTACAGAAGACACAAAACAAAGCACTGCCTAGGAACAGGTTGCACCTGCACTACCCTGATTAACCACTTACACCATGTAACAAAGGTTATGCCACTAAAATACCATCTTGACATTTGGGAACATAATTACTACATATTACAAGAAACTGAAACCACCCATGCCATCCTCCATGTGCCATGTGCTACACTCAGACACCAAGAATCCCTCTGCAAAACCAGCCTTCCATCCCCATCTTCCACAAAGCCATCCATACACACACAACATAGCAAGGCATACCAATTTCTGGGACCAACCCACCTCCTCAATCTTATTGCACCAGACAGCCCAGAGGAAAGATCAACCCCATCTCAGAAATGGGTCACCCTGACAAGGCTCCAATGCAGTCACCACCCAAAACTACATGCATATAAATAGTGCACCAGCCTGACTGATGCACATCTGCCACCAGACACAGTCCCACACATGCCCTCTGAGAGAATCCTGTCTATTGGCAGAGTTCAGCATGCTGCCAGACTTGGAAGGGACCCCAGTTGTGGGCAACATAATTGCTAATGATAGTTATACATATTAAGTAGCAAATTCTCAGGGTTAATTAGTGTTAGTGAATTTGTAAGGGTTTGATTGTGGAATGTGTCAAACACTGCTTAAGAATATTCTGGTTCCAATGGTAGCTCTAGCATGGGCCGCTAGCACAGGGAAGGTGTTGTAAAATTCCCACAGTGTGCAACAGCCTCCCTCCACTCTAACCTGACTCCTCAGGACAGTCTCACAGAAGGCGTGGCCCCACTTAGTTGTGGTGATGCAGCGCCCCTTTATTAAAAGAACCACTTTTGTGGTTCTTTTAAGTGGTAAAAACAGAGCTACATAAAGGCAATGTAGTTTGGAGACTGTCAAGCCACAAATGAGGATATGTTGGGGGGAGCAGATGTTATCTGCTCCTGAGGAATGCAATTAACAACCACAACCAATGTTGGTGTATGGTAGGGAGACCATGGTATGTAATGAGAAGAAAAGATCTTGAGTTAGAGCATGCAAATGGACAATTTGACATGGATTTGTGGTGTGTGAAAAGTAGTGAGGAACCTGATAAGAATTATTTATGGTGTGAATGTGTTCTATGGTGATATATGAGAGTGAGTTTGGGGGTTTGTGAAGAGTTGGAAGGCTACGCAAAAGATGGGTTGATTCTGTGAAATAGTGTGAGAAAAGGCTGAGTGAGGGAGTGGATCATACAGTGTAATAGTTGAGCAGGGAGTGAGTTTGTAGGAGGGCATCCTTGTGGCTTTTACTTGGTTGGGGATAAAGAGGTGTCATTGATGTTGACTCACCTTACTTGGTTGATGATGAGAAAGAAATTGATAACTGGCATGTAATGGAAAGATAAAGAAAGTGTAGAGATGAAAGAATGCGTAAAAGGAAAAAAAGAGAAGAATTTCACTCAAGGTTTAAAAGAATAAATTTTTGATGTTCAATCCTCAAGCTGTGTGACCAAGCAGCCACCAGACCCTGAGGAAAGATATGGCCTCTAGTAGGTTTTCACACAGACTCCGCAAGGAGTGTATAATTGTATTGTTGGTGTGTGTAATTGTGTGCACTGCAGTCTTCCAGTATGTTTGATTGTGTTGGGTGCTGTGTTGCATTCTGGACAGGCATCTATGTTGTTTACATCCAGATTTTTCTGGTAGCTCACAAGAGTTGGATGATGTCCACATTGCTTTGTGGCCTGGTAGATTCTGTCCTCATGAGGATGGATGTGAAGGGGGGCTGTGTATGCAGCACAATGTGTGAAAGTGAATCGATAGAACAGTGAGTGAAGGTGTGGATATGTTTATTGGGGTGAGAGAGAGGACTTTTTATCTCTGATGTAATATAAATTAGTTTTGTTTCTTTGTGAGTGTGGGTGTTCTTAACTTGTGGAGGCTGCAGTTAGTATTTGTCTGCCTCTCATGTCAAGGTGATCCTTGACTTTAATGATTTTGTTTTCAGAGTATAGGTGGTTGTGAGTTTAGTAGTGGTACAGGTCTAGACAAAAATATTACTCATGAATTACTTCATTAGAGATAAAGTGTCAACTCACCCACCTTGCTCACCCTAAACCAGCTTCCAGAAACATATCCACACATAATTCACTCCCTCCTCTATGAAGTCACTTTCACACAACACTGCTGCATTCATGGCATTCAGTCAACCACTCTTCTGAATCCTTCCTTTCTTGTGTGGGCAGAGTCCATTTGGCCAGGCAGCAGTGTGGACGGACATCACCCAGCCTTCCTGAGCTGCCAGAACAGTATGGATGTAAATATCGCAGATACCTGTCCAGAATGCAACACATCACCACGTACTTTTAAACATACTGTAAGAATGCATTGCACACAATTACACATACCAACAGCATAAAATACACTCCTTGAGGTCTTTGTGGGAAAGCCTGATGCAGGCCATATCCTTCCACAGTATCATGGATGCCAACAGATGAATTCTTATTTGAGACTTAGCTTTCACTTCCATCTTATTCTGAAACCTTTGGAAAATTTTTAGGTACTTATTTGTATCCCTGCCAATAAATGATATAATTTTGTGCTTGCATTATAACCTCCCCCTACCTTGAGTCTTATTAATATTGGCAACTGCTTATTTACTTGTCAATCATTAAAGGGGATTTTCTTTTATGATAGATTTTGATTGTGATTGTTTCCATGACTTTGCTATAATCATTGAAAAGAAGGAAATTGAAATTAATATATTCCAGTAGTAGCTTAGTTACTCTGCAATTAAAGAAAAATCAACAAAAGCTTATTTAACTAAATAGTGGGGACAAGAGGTTACTTTTCAAGCCTTGCATCAAATCATTAGAGTCGGTGTTAACATTGGCTCCCTTGTTCCATATTTGCTTGACTCCCTTCTTAGTTATCTAATGACATCAAAATTTCCTCCACATTTCAACTTTTCTTACATTTTTTATATTAATTTTTACAGGGTGAACATTTGACAATGCACCAATTCCGCAATCTGTTCAACACAGTTCGAATACCTAGAGAAGGTCAAGATGAAGTCAAGTCATACTTCAAAACAAGTAAACCTTGAGTTAATTTAATGATTGTATATGCTATTTGATTTTTGCCTTTGAATATAACAGAGTTAATTTGAATCAGTTTCAAATTGGTACATTTGTTTCTCTGCCTAGGAACTGAAGGTCACTGTCCAAATCATCTTATAGTCATTTGTTATGGACATATTTGGGTATTGGACCCTTGGCATTCTATTGGTAAGTCTTTTATAACTAATTCTTTGATTCAAGATGTTAGTCTTAATTTGCCACTGTTGGTTGAGTTAAAAATGTTTTAGAGAAGTGAAGATTGTGTCTGAAGACAACTTTAAAATGAGTCATTTACCAATGTCATGTCCAAATATTGCATTCACCATTGACAAAAATTATATTTCTTGTTTTTACATCTCATTACCTTCAATATTCTGGATTTTCATGTTTATATGTTTGAAAGCATTTTATGAACATTTGTTTCTTGTTTCAATCCAAACAAAAGCCTGAATACCCAGATCATTCTTTCTATACAATAGCAGTTTCAAATCTAGCATTCTCTAATTCTACAGATGAGTCCCTGAGCATTTCTGAACTGGAGGAGCAATTCAAATATATAAAAAAGATATCTGAGGCCTTGGGGGAAGCACAGGGAGTTGGTATCCTTACCTTTGACAATCGGGAAATGTGGGCTAAGGTAGATCATGCCTATTTTCGTATTGAGCCTAGAGGTGAGAACTTGAGTATCTTAAATTACTACAGATGACTTGGTGGACAAACATCAATTAAGTTTTTCCACTTGGCTAAAATGTTGGCAGTCTGTCTGATCTATTTGCAATTATATATCTACTTTGCTTCCTGATTTCTCGGCTTATAGTTGTCAGCTGTTCACAATTTCTTGCCCCCTCTAAAAGAGATAAAAATTCATACATTCCAGTTCTTGTTGATAAAGATAACTTTTAAAATCGACTGGCCATTTAGTTTGCTTTCCTTTTTACTCTTTACTAATATACCATATTTGTCACTGCCTCACTGCAATCCAGGGACATGTAAATAATTGGAATAGACTTTTATTAGCTGCATGTTTTTATCAACACTGGTTGTTTCTATTTCAGAACCGCAAGTGGTTGAGTTCTCTTTCTGAGAAGAATGCAGAGAATTTGCATATGATCGACACTGCCATTTCTGTTGTCTCCTTGGATGAGAACACCCCGCAGAACATATCTGAGGTAATTCTTTATTTATATTCCCACCTCATCTCCATTTCTCTGACTTGCTTCACTTCTGATGATGAGGGGACTCCACTCATTATCGCATGCTCTCCTTCAGAGCAGATTAGTTCTTAAATGCTTAAGCATCATTCACCTACTACTACCTGTGAGTGGGTAGGTGGTATGGTTCATATATCCGAGTAGTTTCACTTGTCAATGACTTGCTTTTGGAGGTCTTGAATTATACCCTTTCAATGCCCACCACTACTTCACAAAGGGGGTGCCTCATGTAGACAGTTACATGTGGAGAAGCAAACAGCTATGTCTTCCTGGCCTCAATGCCCCTTTGTAGTCCGAAACTAGATTGATACTACCAAGGCTTTACTCTTAGACATCTCCATTATATTATTTTTTTCAACACTTTCTTTACAAGCTTCTCACCTATTTTTCTTGGCCAGTTTCCTTCCACTCATCCTTGGTTGGGGCCAGGAGGGTGGTGGTGGGGGTTGTTCACCCCACCCCTCTTGGCTCCAGTTCCAGTGTGTGCATATTTAACATGCCTGCTTTTTTTTCAGCACATTTTCCCCTTCCACTGCACCCATCTTTCTTTTCTATTACTACCACTTGCAGTGGGGTGTGGTGTAGCTGCAGCTAACTGTGTGCCCTCCCAGCCCTAAAGCCTGCAGATGCACTTCCTCCTCCCCTGCAAGGGACATGACGATTTGCATTCCTGGCCTCCGTGCTGATGGGACTCATTGCTCTGTCGAGCCTCAGCTTAGCCTCTTATTCTTTCTGACAGCCTGTGTTTTTACCATACTTCCTCACTTTCCCTACAACCTCCCACAACTTTTTCTGGTTGGCCTCTAATTTCACAGGGTAGAGCTGGTGGCACAAAGGGTTCACACCCAGCCCCGGCTAAAACCAGGGCTCCACTCCCTTCCCCCAGTGTGACTGTATCGCGTAAGGCAAAACGGATGCGCGCCTCCACAGAGTCGTTAGACTCACAGGAGGCAACACCTCTGAAGAGGGTCGTGAGGCCATCTTCCGGTGTTCCTAAAGCTGCCCCCCTAAGGAGGACAGTACTAATGGAGTTTTGGCTTCTATGCCCACACCAAGTGATAGGCTGGGTGCCTTAAGGTGGGGGATCCTCAAAAGGAGGAACCCCTGCCTTCAAAGCCACCCCGCTCGCCTAAGGTTTCGAGGCGGAGGGAGGAAAACACACATGGCGAGCCCAACCTCCCCCGATAAGTCCTTCGAAGGCGACCGCGCCTTCAGCACATTGTCCATCCCAAAGCGCCCAGAGTTCTGCTACCGGGAAGCGTACGGCCATTTCCGTAAGGGTCCTCTCTTCATAGAGGCCCCCCACATCTTTGAGCTAGACCTGGAGGGCATATTCTTTCAATGGAATTGCCGCAGACTCCTTGCCAACTGGGAGGAGCTGCGGAGGTTCATCTCCTCCCGTTCCCCGTTAGCTATCCTTTTGCAGGAAACCATGCTTGCTGCGTGCCCCCTAAACAACCCTCCTGGGGTATTAGGGTTTTTCGACCCCACCACCACGGGATTGGAGCCAGGTTGGAGGATGCACGATTTACACCCAGCATGATATCTCCATTCTTCTCTTCGCTTTAGATACCTCCTTTCAAGCAGTAGCTGTGCAGATGCACCTTGATAGGAGGTATACTGTTATTTCCACATACATTCCACCATCAACCGACTTCGACGTGTGGGTCTTCTGCCTCATTGTGGCATGGTTGCCGATACCCTTTGTCTTGCTTGGAGATCTGAACGGTAGACACCCTCTCTGTGGAGACTACTCGATTAATCCCAGGGTTCAAGTCCTTGCCGACCTGATCGACGAGCTGGAGATAGGTGTCCTAAATTTGGATGAGTTTACACATCACTGCCCGAGAACCGATTCATTTTCATGCCTTGATTTATGTGCTCTCTGGATGCACAGCCTGCTTTTGGGTGTGGGTGTTCGATGACCTCCATGCTAGTGATCACTTTCCCATTGGCGCGGGTGCAGTGGTCCGCATTTCAATAAATGACATTCAATTAGACTATCTACAAAAGGAAAACAACCACAATAGCAAACAAAAAAGAAAAAGGCCTCATGTGGTACCAAAGGGGGGAAGTCCTGCTGCCAGCTGCCACTCGAGTGGGTACAATGCCTAAGACTTATCAAAACAAACTGGCGCCTCCAAGCTCGGCATTAGCAATCTGGTCGTGTCTTGAGGCTATTAAAGGAAAAGCCCTCCCTTCAAATGGGACATACAATTATTTAAATTTGTATTACTCCAAATCAGACAACGCCAGCCACTCTTTACAAAAGGAATATTTTGGAATTTAATAGAGTAGCCTTTCAAAACAATAATAATCAACAATTTGCTGAGGAAGAGAAAAAAACATTTTATACAAAAATGAAATCTGAAATTTATATTACTGTATATATAAAAACAAACAAACATAAAAAAACATTCCCATTCACACACACATTCTTACAGAGGGTATTGGGAAAAGGGGTGGGAGAATGGCCCTTCACACACACACACACATTCGCTCCACCACATAGTACCCGCATCATGGATATTCTTTCTTCCATGACATTCAGCTCTTGGGGCGCTGATAGGGCTACTGCCTTACTTTTTTATTGTTCCTTTGTTTGTTCCAAGCTCGACTATGGCTGCAAGTTTAATTCATCCGCCGCCGAGCATGTATTGCGGAAGGTGGACTCTATCTACCACACCGGCCTTCGTATGGTGACTGGTGCCTTCCGCACTTCTCCCATTTAGAGCCTACTTGTCGATGCTTGGGAGATAGCACTCACTATGTGCCATGCACAGTGCATTATTCGCCTGTATGCGTGAACCCGGTGCCTCCCTCAGCCGCCAACAGCTCTCACTGCATCAGCAGCTGATCTCGACAGTGCCTATGCCACCGAGAGATGCTAGTCATACCCTAAGCCCTTTCGGGTGGAGGGCTTGGAAACTCCTTCAAAAGCTTGGTATACCTCTTGAGCCGGTGGCACCCCTGGCTCTGTCCAGGAAGCCACCCTGGAGAGTACCACCTTCGACTATTTGATGCCACGCCTCTGCTTCCAAAGCTTCTACAGCACCCAGAGTATTGCGTTCGGCTTTTTGTGGACACACTTTGTCTCACCTTTGAACTGTACCAGTGTATACAGATGGCTCCAAGTCCCAAGAGGGGGTCGGTTTCCACGCCGTATTCCCTCTGTTTGAAGTCAGTGTGGCTTTGTCAGGTGCTGCGTCTGTCTTCACGACCGAGTTGGTTGAAATACATCGCTCGGTACTGGAGATAATGCGGCGTGCCCGGTTCGGAGACCCGATTGTGATTTCTAGCGACTCACGAAGCAACTTGAGTGCTCTCGGGGCATTGGAATCTCCGCATCCCCCGGTTCGCAATATTCGTGACGCCACGGCTTTCGCGAGCCGGGTGGATGTCGAGATTATCTTCTGCTGGGTCCCTAGACATGTAGGAATTGCGGGAATGAGCACCCCGATGATGATGCCAAAGAGTTCCTGCTCTTCCTCACACTGATTGCATGGCAGGAATATGGGCTGCCCTCCAGGTAGCTTGGTAAAGAAGATGGGAGGTCGTTGAGGGGAACTTAAAGTTTCGTGCCATTGCACCGCGAATTTTCTCATGGCCCTGCCCCCAATGCCGTGAAAGCTTTGTGTTGCTTTCTGTCATCTCCGAATTGGACACACTCACGGGGCACTCGCCTTATTCTGCACATTCATGTCCAATGTCCCAGTCTGGGTGATCTTCACGCATGTTACCTGTATCGTTAGCGGGACGAGCGGGGTCGCTACCGCTTGTCCCTTGTACTCGGGACGGATTCGTGCACACAGGCTTTTGGACTATACAACTAACTTTTTGTGGAGGAGGGCCAGCCTCCTTCCCTTGTATTTTTGTAGGTTGCATGATCCTGCGCAAGAGATCACTTCCTTCTTGTCTTGCCTTTTTGCTTTGTTTTCTTGTTATTTCTTTAGTCTTTGTCCTTTTTTCTCATTGTTATTTGTTATTTACATATTGCTATTTTTGAGTAGTAGGCTGTGTTGTGTACGGTGACTTATGCACAAGCGGGCAGTCGCCAGATGGGCTCCCCCAATTTTTTTTTTAAACTTCCTCCTGGTCCCATTGCCTGCAGGAGGATATATGTCTGCCATACAGTTTCATTTTTCTTCCACTTTACAGATTTCTTCTTACAAACTTTCTCTACAAGATGCCCTCGTTGGTTTCCAGTAAATGAAAAATACAACAACCTAGACCCCACTTTTTAAGATGGATGAGCTTTCATCCCATCATTTTTTCACTATTTTCTTTTCTTCCCAATCTTTACTATTCATTCTTTCACCCCAATCTCATCCTTGGTTGAGTATGATAGTTTTACTTTTGTTCCCCACAAGAGGATTCCAAGTGCTTGTTCTTGAGTATGTTTGTTATTACAGTCTTTAAAATGTCCATCCTTCATCACTAGTTGCATTTTCTATTTATCACTTCATTTTCATAATTTCTTTCATCCTCTATTCCATCCCAAACTTCACCAATTTCTTTACCACTTTGCCTGCCACAATGCATATTATTTTTAATTGTCTTATGCCAAATAACAGTATATATCTTCAACTTAAGATCTTAATATCATAATCACACTTGGTTGCATCCCAATTCACATTTAAGGCCTGTTTTATTTCTCATTAGGAACCTACAGTTTAACTGGATCCAAACTGTGAGTATCTATATCCTATGGAAGCTGGCATGAAGGCTACCCAAATCAGGACTCCATCCAGTGACTAACCACCTGTGGAATCCTAATGGTTTTAGTGGAATTTAGTGTACTACTAAGTCTTAATGGTTACCAGAGATGTTTTCTTTGCAGGTCTCAAAATTTACTTTGTGTGGTGAACCTCGTAACCGATGGGCTGATAAAAGTAATACAACTGTGACCTATGCAAATGGTTATCATGCGACCACCAATGATGTAAGTGCGATTTATTGAATATTTTTTTAAAGTTCTCTTAGTCATGTTACTTCTAAATATCCCATTTTATGAGCTTTTAGTGGTGTATTTACAAGTCATTCTTTCTAGGCCATATTTGTTCTGAAAGAAAACAGAAAAATTGCAAGGGAATTTGTGGTATATGCTGATTTTAGGGATCTAGGTAGGGCTTATGGTAGCATCAGTAGGAGTGCACTGAAATCTTTTGAGGATATATCTTGCTGAGGGGGGATATGTTAAAAGATTGACATTTGGTGAAGATCTGGCATTCGATGAATGGATAGTGAATCCCATTAATACAATTTGTGCTGTGTACCAAAGGTGCCTAATATCATCTAGGATTCTTAATGTGTTCATGGATGGTATTGTAATATGAAAAGTTCATGAAAATTGTTTGGAAATGTGCATGTTTGTTGTTGTTGCTTAGTCCTAAGCTGTCTGGCCAAACTGTTGTGGTACCAGGATGAGTGAGGTCGCTACCACTTGTCCCTTGTACTCAGGACTGATTCGTGCACACAGACTTGTGGACTATACAACTTTTTGGAGAAGGCTGGCCTCCTCCTCTTTATTTGACTGATTTTGTAGTTCGCATGTTCCTGTGCCAGGGGAGGAGGCAGGTCTACCCCCAATGCCGGAGCGCACTTCCTTTTTGCCTTTTTTTTTGTTGTTTTTTAGCCTGTGCTTAGCCTTTGTCTTTTTATATCTATTTTTTTTTAATTTAGCCTAATAGTAGGCTGTGATGTGAGTATGGTGTGTTTTGCCCTACTAGGCAGTCATCAGATGGGCTCTCAAAAAAAAAAGGTCTTGAAACAACCCAGAGATCTTGAGAAAGGGCACAGCCAGCACCGGTTGCCCCCACAAACGTTCCAGTGAGTGTATGCTGTGTTGTCTATGTATCTGGTTGTGGTTTATGTGTAGTCTTCCATTTTGTGTTTTATGGTGTGGGTGGATCCAACCTTTTCTGGTAGCTCAGGAAGAATGGGTGATGCCCACATCTCATTCTGGCCAGGTGCACCCTTTCCTCACGATGTAAGGTTGGGAGCCCATGCAGGACTTGCTTATTCCATCACTGTGTGCATTGATTGCATACCTTGGGTAGTGGTTTCTTTGTTTTGTCCAAATGTTGTATATGCAAGTGTTCTTAATGCATTAAGTTTTGGTATTTATTTTTTTTGTTTATGTGGTGTGTGAATGACATTGATGTTGCATGATACACTAAGAATTTTTGTTATGTGTGGGGGGAATTTGGGTGTTGTTTATAGTGAGGTGTAGTCTGAGGCTATGTTCTGCATTGTGGCTGGTAAGTAGGGTGGCTGTGGATTTGGTTGGTGCTATTGGTGGTAAACCAGTTGTGGAGAGTGTCTATGTAGGGCTACAGGAATTGTGGGTGTTTACATTTTGGTGCTTGCATGTGTGTTGTAATCTGCATAAGAGGTTATGTGGGACATGTGGGTGTCATGCATGTATAGAGTAAAAAGGGTGGGTAATAGAATGGAACCTTGGGGTTCTCCATTTGTGAAGTTGCTGGCATTTGATGATTGGTCAGCAAATATTATATGTGCAAATCTGCCAGATAAGTAGTACTTGGCCAGCCATCTTTATGTGGTCGTGCATGTTTGTAAATTATGCCATCCCCCATTTTTTAAATCTTAAGTGAAATCCGCTGATAATGAAGTTCATATAAAGATAAGAATGACAATTGCTGGCATTCCAAACGACTTCAAGGGTTGCTACTTGTTGGGGGCATGGGGTACAGGGTTATACTGTTTTTTTAACTCCAAGCAGCCAAATGAGTTAAGTGGAAGGGTCCAAGGGAAGGTCACATTTCCACATCAGGGGTGTGGATATAGAGACTGCTTCAGCATTTGCCGGGATGGAAATTGATATGTTGTGTGCGGGAGAAAGCAAGGTTTTGATTGGTTCTGTCTCAGATTAGATGTGAATGAGCTACATGCCCTTACAGTATTAGCTCAGTGCATCCACCAATAGTCAAGCTGAACATTAATTATGCTGAAGTTTTGTGTCAACTCACTAGGATTGAACCCTATACCTAGGGGTTTAGAAGTTTTAACGCTTATTCCACTAGGCTAATATACGAGTATATATATATATATATATATATATATATATATATATATATATATATATATATATATATATATATATATATTTATATTTATATTTATATTTATATTTATATATATATATATATATATATATATATATATATATATATATATATATATATATATTTATAATAAACCCATTTTCATTCAATAATGAGTAAATTAAATGTAAAAAGTGAAAGAAACCACTGTTGGAAGCATAAAGTTGATTAAAATGGGACTAGTTTTGATATGTAGTTTCCTATATCATCTTCAGCTATAAACTAAAAGAAGAAATTGACAAAAACATAACTTAAATCCTGGAATATATAAAAACAGGCAACTAGCATTAATGCAAGATGATTAACAATATCCTTTAAGATTAAGTTTAAGACATGGGGACTGTATTTATACTGCCTTTCAAACAAATTAAAAATCAGAATTTCTTTAATTTTGAGGATTCAATAATGTTTATTTTATAATCATTACAATCATAAATTATTTGGGCACTAGAGAAATCTATTATATGATTGGTGTTTTTTATATGGTTAAAAATCCTTGATGCATTGCTTGCTCTGCAAATATCCTCCCTATATTCATATATATATTTATATCTAATGACCTTCCTGTCCCCCCCCACATGGAAAGAAGAGCAATTGGGGGCTTTACACAGGATTAAATAAATGCCTGCATCTTTACTTTGCTTTGGCTTAATGGAATGGAAAGATTTTCTTATGGTTGAATATTTAAAAGTGGTTAAGTTGGGATACATAATGTAGTTTAATCCTTCAAGCAAGGGGGAATATGGTAAAGATAAACAATTCTATTTTGCATCTAAGATCTTTTGTTGATGTTGGTAAAATATTAACCTAGCATTAGATAGTCTTTCATCTATACAATAAAGTGGATACTTTAACTCTTAAAATATGTATGTTATGTAGGTAATTTCCTCTTGTAAAAAATATGGGTCACAGATTTGAAAGGCTCTTAAATACATAGATATTGTGATTGCTTTATTTATTTTAATATTGTGACATGAAAAAAAGTGAATATATGAATTAGAGTTAGTAGGTTTACAGTACACAGTAAAAGATGCTTTATAATTAATTATTAAGACATTTACATAAAAAAATTTAGCAATTGTCCGTTTCCCATTCAATTTTGAATTTTATACAGTAGTGGGATGGAGATTATTAAGCTTGTTCAAAGAATTATCAAAGGAGTCTACGTAGTTTAATGATGTGGAAATCATATAAACTTATTATACATATACCATACAAAATTTGTGTTGCGTTTAATAGTCATGAGTAGGGAGGTTTCAAAATGTTCCATGAACAGGTTACAAAGAATAGGGGATAATGGGTTACCCATATTTATGTCAGAAGCAGCCCATGTCACTGTTGAATACATTATCCATAACACAGTTTAACAATTTTAGTTTTGGGTAATGGGAGGTTTAATCTGGGGTTATCTTATACATTCACTAACACTTGAAGGACTTCATCAATAGGGAGGTTGGTAAAAAGGCTATCTACATCAAAACTGACTAGGCGACTATTTCTAGTATTGTTTTCTAAATTTCTCAATGAAATTTTGAAGAAGGAAGTATGTGGAAAGATGTTATTCCGACTGTGTCAAAGAGGATGGATGCCAGCCATTTTAAGAGTTTATATGCATGTGAGCCATTGCTTAATATAATAAGACAGAGAGGGGTTCCAGTTTTGTGAGTTTTCAGCAATCCATATATACATACAAAGAAGGGATGAATTAATGGGTTTAAAATGATGAAGAAGAATCAGGATTGATTCTATTTAAAATTTGTGTTATAGATTTGTTGAAAGAGCTCGTTTTATCATAATGGATTTGAAATTTTCATGTGTTTGAGTCACTAAGTAAATCGGTTAATTTTTCAGAATATGAAACTTTATCAAAGGGAATGAGTAGATTTATGGGATGCTACACTATATATAGGTTTTGTGTGAATTACACTGACTCCTCCATATTTCACTGTCTTCTTCACAAATGCACGAGATAACCTTTCACCACATATTCATCTGATGTTCATCCTGCCATTGGAACCAATTACAATAAACTTTGATCCATCGCTAAAATGAACCTGCACCCACTGTTCTGTTCAAATGACATTTTCATGAGCGTAATGAAGACTTGCTCTTTGATTCTTTTTATTATAGAGGTTTCTTTACTAGCACCAGAACAAGCAACCCAGAATCTCATAACCTCCAGGAAACTGTTTTGTGCGATATGTTGACATCAGAGGTGGAGCTGAACTCGCAGGATATCTCAGGAGCACTCTTAAACCTATCCTTGAGTGATATTCTAACCATAATATGATTCTGTCTCGTGATGTTTTAC
This sequence comes from Ceratothoa steindachneri, assembly GCA_963969495.1. Classification (NCBI taxonomy): domain Eukaryota; kingdom Metazoa; phylum Arthropoda; class Malacostraca; order Isopoda; family Cymothoidae; genus Ceratothoa; species Ceratothoa steindachneri. The sequence goes on along the minus strand of OZ018320.1, from coordinate 23,770,176 downwards.
GAGGTCTACAGGTTTGAGGTTTAGCATCTCTCCAGCCTGATGACTTAAAGAGAGCTAAATTTCATTGCACAACACTTTTAGACCTTCCTACAGTTGTTGCTATCACAGAATTTGACTTGCCCTCTTGGTGAAGGCACACAATCCTTTGTTTTTCATCACAGGACACTGGTTGTCTCTCACAAGCCACCATATTGACAGTTAAATGTTTCAATGTATGATCTTAAGAAGTTAACTGTTAGCCCATCAACAGTCTTCTAAACACCTCAGTTGGTAAGTAAATGGAATAAATATTTTGTAAGTTATGAGGAAATAAACAAACTATCTTCCCAATTGCAGCAGCCAAAAGTTAAGGGTCACTTAGAAAAAATGAACTACTACCAAAAAATTTTAGGACCAGATAGGCTCCTAAAATTTTTGGGGTAGTACAGTAAACCCTCGATATAACGAACCAAATTTCCTGGCCTAACTCCATCAGGTTTAACGAACCGAAGTTGATTAAATCCGATGTAGTCCACTTAACTTTATTAGTAATTTCATACGTATTACATATCCATGCAATACAGTCGTTATATACATATTTACATATACAGATTAACTAACGAACCATCGTTATTTCCATCAGGTTTAACAAACTTTCAGCTTTAACGAATGACCCCCCTGCCCCTTATAGTTCATTATATCGAGGGTTTACTGTAGTTCATTTTTTAAAGTGACTCTTAACTTTTGGCTGCTAAAATTCAGAAGATAGTTTGTTTATTTTCTCATAACTTACGAAATATTTATTCCATTTACTTAAAATTTTCACAAAAGATAGATATTAGATATATTAAAATATGTGTATAATATGATGCTTGAAACTACGTTTTCTAGGGTTTTGTTTACATTAGGGTGTGTAGAAGAGAATGGGGATGTTGGGTGGTGGAGTGTTCAGGGGTTATTACACTGTATTTCCCATCGATTACAAAGAGATGGACCACGCTCTGTTGTGTAGCTTCTCTAAGCCGAGCTGCATGGAGGAATATTGAAGAAGCCATCCTGAGCGGCCAATGAAAATGCACAGGGCGCCCTACACCTACCCAGCCAGCCAATTACAGCCAACCTTTCCCAGTTCACACGCATTCAATGTTTTGCTTCACTTTGCCTGGATTTACTTGTCATTATTTTGTGTTTATTACCTATTATTTTGTGGGAACCATGAGTGATGTGAACAGTGATGAAGAAGTGAATGTTCCTAGCAGCTCTAGGAAGCAGCAGAGGTACATAGATATTTGGAAAAGAGTGATAGCCAAAGGCAAATGTAACAGAGGTGAGGCATACACAAGTGTGTATACCAACCAACCTGTTGCTTCTAGGAGCGTAGGGCTGCCATGCAAATGTGCATGTTTTATGCGGCTCGGTATCAAGAAAGTAAATAAAATGTATGATGAATTTTAGGCTATTGCTGATTATAATTTGAAAAATGCCCATATTTCTAAGTTAGTGAGTGAACTAAAAGTGAAGAGGTCTCGTGCCAAGGAGAGGGAGAGTAGGGCAACCTGATGCATAATATATACTGTTGTATATGACAATACTGTGTATGAGGTGTGCCAGAATGCATTTTATAGTATTCATAGCATCAAGTAGGGATGTGTGCGGTCTATATTGCGTAAACGGACTGTTAGTGCCATCATAGGAAAGGATTGTCATGGCAAAAATAACCCAGTGAATGTTATTTCTGAGGAGCGAAGCAAACTGTTCATGATCACATCAGAAGTATACCGACAGTGTCAAGCCACTATAGCAGGGGTAAAAGTTGACACAGGAAGTATGTTCCAGTGAGCTTTAACTTGAACATTACTCGCATGGATAACCTGTACCTGGACTGGATGAAGGATAATGACCCTAATGTTGACGTTATTGGTGAAAAGTGTTATCATGATATATTTAATACAAAGTACAATATTGGGTTTGAACCACCCAAAAATGACACATGCAACCTTTGTGACTGAGTGGACATGCAATTGAAAACTTTACGTGAGGAAACAGACAGTGAGCGTATGTGTACATTAGAAAATGAAAAACAGGAACATTTTATGGCATTAAGTGTGGAATATGACATCGTTCAAATGTCCGCCACCGCTTCGCTTGGTGGAATGTATTCGAGGGGCCCAATTTTCGATGACTTTGTCACATAAATCTGGCTGAATTTGCTGGATGGTGTTTGTTATGTTGACTTTGAGGAAATCAACTGTTTGCGGATTATCTGCATAGACCTGCAATTTAAGGTAGCCCCAAAGAAAGTAGTCTAATGCCGTTATGCATGATCTCGGTGGCCAGTTGATGTTGCTGCGCAAGATGAGCCTTTTCTGAAATCGCTGGTGCAAAATGTCTATCGTGGCGTGTGCAGTGTGGCACGTAGCGCGGTCCTGTTGGAACCACATGTCGTCAGTATCCATATCAGGCATATAATCCAGTTGAGGCCACAAGAAGTTGCTTATCATCGATCTGTAGGTCTTGCCATTGACAGTTATGGCAATCCCATCTTCGTTCTCAAAAAAATACGGACCAATGATTCCATTAGACGAAAATGCGCACCAAAACAATGACTGTTGGGATGCAATTGGTGCTGGTGTATCTCATGTGGATTGTTTTCATCCCAAATCCGACAATTTTGCTTGTTCACAAATCCATTCATCCAAAAATGGGCCTCATCGCTGAAGATGATTTTTGGAGGGAAATTTAGGGCAACTTCCAATTGCTCTAAAGCCCAATCAGTGAACACACAGCATTGTCTATGGTCATTTATCTTAAGTTCCTTGGTAAGTTGGATTTTGTACGGGTGCAGACCCAAGTCCCTACGCATAATTTGCCAAACTGAAGTCGCAGAAAGGCCAAGTTCTTGTGAACGATGAGAAATTGACTGCCTCAGATTTTCCTGTACACTCTCATTTACAGCAGCGATGTTTCCAGCACACCTTGCGTTTCAGCGATGTATGGGTGTTGGCTGATGGTTGATCAACCCTTTTGCCTCAAATTTGGCCACCAACGGTCGAACAGTGGACTCGGCAGGACGATTGTGGCGAGGATAGAAATCACATAATGCGCGGAATGTTTGTCGAATGTAGCACTGATTTTGATAATAACATTTGATGATTTTCACACGCTGTTCAATGCTATAACCTTCCATCGTGACTTGCCAAGTACTACTGAACAGTTCAGAGTGAGGTTGACAGATGTCACTTTTACAACATGGCCACTATCGCCTGACAAAGCTCAAGCATCCTTGTTGAAAGACCCTTTATATATATATATATATATATATATATATATATTAGCAGAGATACCCCTTGTTACCTGGGTAAAATGTGCATTTGGAAATAAAGTAAGCTGGATTTGGTCTTTTTCTTTTTTGATTTTTGATTCTTCACAAACAATATTCTCATCCTATGAACTAAACTTAATCTTGTTCAACATTTGATGATTTTCACACGCTGTTCAATGCTATAAACCTTCCATCGTGACTTGCCAAGTACTACTGAACAGTTCAGAGTGAGGTTGCCAGATGTCACTTTAACAACATGGCCACTATCGCCTGACAAAGCTTGAGCATCCTTGTTGAAAGACCCTTTATATATATATATATATATATATATATATATATATATATATATATATATATATATATTGGCAGAGATACCCCTTGTTACCTGGGTAAAATGTGCATTTGGAAATAAAGTAAGCTGGATTTGATCTTTTTCTTTTTTGATTTTTGATTTTTCATAAACAATATTCTCATCCTATGAACTAAACTTAATCTTGTTCGACAATACTACAGAACTTCTTGGTAAACAATATTCTTAGTTTTTGCTTTTGGAGCATATACAAACAGATTACTTTTGCTTCCAACTCTTATGCAATCAACATAGAGTTGACCATAAGAAAAACAGGGTTCCTCTAATTGCAACTATGCCACTAATAGTGTCTCACCTTACAATATTTTTAATTCACATTGCAAAACTTAGACAGAGTGGGAAATGTAGTCCTCCAAATGTCAATGGCAATTCTGACCCTGATGGATTTAGGGGTATTCTGTGAATGAAGACATCCTCTCCTTTTCCACTTGCAGTAAGAATGGTTGCCTCTATGACATGTGGCAGCAAATTCTTTACAACCAACCGAGTGTCATTACAGACTTTTGTTGGATCAAAATTGCGCAACAACATTATTTAGATTTACTACCTTCAGTCCAAATTTTATGAGGGGGTATGTCAGGAGGTTCTAGAGACTTTAGGAACTCTCTGGAATAATCAACTATTTGAGCATGATTCAAAATTGTATCAACTGACTTGTAAATTTGGGGACTTCCTGAGAGGGCAAGCGGGCATTCTATGTGAAGTGTGCACACCTTCCTGACTGACACCTTGGTCACAGAATCGCATGAAATTTACATCATTTGTTGGTTATGATGAATAAAGTTCACATACTAACTATGAGGCCTATCTGGTCATATTTATGGCCAAATCATTTTTTGGTCAAACTGATTGACCCAAAACCTTTGAGAGGTCATAACTTTGGCCAGAATTAACCAATCTGAACGATTTTAATAATAAAATATTCAGGAGAGAGATCTTTCAAATGAGTGGAAGAATGATGTTTCTATGACAATTTTTGACATGATGACCTTTTTGTGAACTCTTTGACCTTTGACCCCAGCCAAAGTGTAACTCAGATCATCCCAATTTTTTTTTCTAAAGTTACCTCTTTCTATCCTCCATAGCTCCAGCAAAAATAAAAATGGGATCTCATGGGTTTAGATTCTATGGGCAATTATGTGACACTGGGTATACCTACTAAAAGTATTATTGACCCAGAAATTATGGTGATATCACATACCTACGTAAGTCCTAACCATGGCATGGCCTATATACCTCTGATATAATCTTTTTGAATCAATAAATAATACATCACTACCTATATACACCTTATATACCTAGGTACATACCTTATATAGGTAATCTTGCCAAATGAATGTAACATGAAAAGCAGTCTTTAACTGCCTTTCATTAATCCTTAACTAATTAATGTATGTTTTTCAGATACCAATGTCAGTTATGTCTTCAATATATAAATTAAAATAATTTTAAGATATCTTCTAAACTACCTACTTAATATTAATTGTGAGATTCTCTGCAGATCTTAAAATATTTTACAGGTGTGTAATTTTGTTATTTATTTTTGATAATTTTGAAATACCTAATGATTTTTATACAGCTGCCTACCTACCAAATTACTATTTTATGAAAAAGAGGAAGGAGAATGATTTATTACTTATTAGGCATCTAAAATGAACACCCATTAATTAACACTTTGACTGCGGCAGTTATAATTCAAGGCATTATTCTCAGTCTAGAGCTGTAAAAAAAAAAATACATGTCAACATATATCTATTCGTCATAGAGAGGAACTGACTTGGTATAGAGCAAGAGAGAAGACAGAACCCATATTCGGATCGTGAGCAGTCAAACCTACAGCCCTTTGCACCTAAACATTTCAACATATATCTATTCATCATAGAGAGGAACTGACTTGGTATAGAGCAAGAGAGAAGGCAGAACACATATTTGGATCGCGAGCAGTCAAACCTACAGCCCTTTGTACCTAAACTTTGACCTATTTCTACTAAGATATAATACTTGACGATTATTATGCACTTCTTTCTTTGCTTGCCAATTTTCTAGGACAATGCAATGATTGAAGCAGCTATATTGATATTGTATATTGGCAATTTTAAATATAATTGCTTCAATCATTTACATAGGTGTTTATTTTAATTAATTTATTGTATATTGTTTATAAACAGTAATTTACTGTTTGGATCTTTTTCAAGCTTTGTTTCATTAAGATGATGAATCAAAAGTACGGCAGCGATCCCCTGAAGATTGATAAATCCCTGCAAAAGAAGGACCTAAGAAATGTTTCTGCTCAGGTTTTGCAGAAGTCCTCATCTCTTCTTAGCAAAAATAATAAGCTTTGTTCTGTTTGTAGGAAGAAGCTTTCAAAGTTACTAATGGAGCAAAATACTCCAGAGTAGTCCGGAACTTCAGCATCTGAACAGGAGTTCAATGAGATACCTAGCCAAAAGGAGGATTCAGATGTTGTGGAAATTGAAGTTGACTTACTGAACTAATCATTGTCCTTCATCGGTGAGAGCCCCTTTGATAAAAGGAAAGCCAAAAGGCATCTGACTTAGGAAGCTGAGAAAAGGTTAAAAGTTGAAGAATCTGTTAAGAGAAAGTTGGATTTGGTCATGGGTAGTAGTTCAGGAAAACAGGAGATGTGCCGCAAAGATGTAACGGGAACTGTATGCCAGAAGTCATCCAGTCTCTAACGGAAGAATATTGGCAATCAAGCCGTATGGATCAAATCAGAATTCTGACCATATTTGCTACTAGTATGAGCGTTAGAAAACTCATGAATGAATTTGATTGCTCTCAGAGAATGGCTGTACAAGCTCACCATATACTAAAGGAGAAAGGAATGTTAGCTTCACCTAACCCTAAGCTCAGCAGAGTGCTTCCTGAGGAACTAAATTCTTTAGTCCTTGAATATTATCGTAGTGATGACATGAGTAGGGTTTTACCAGAAAAGAAGGATTGTCTAGTAATGCGAATTGAAGGGGAAAAGCAGAGGTTACAGAAACAACTCATTCTCAACGATTTTAAGGAACTTCATAGCAGTTTCAAAGTGAAGTACCCTCAGGTAAAAGTATCATTCTCAAAGTTTGCTATGTTACGGCCACGTGAGTGTGTTCTTGCATGAGGCAGTGGAACTCATTTAGTATGGTACATACAATACATCAAAATGTAAAAATGATGATGGTTGGATCCAAGATGTCTGATATCACTGATCTACCCTCTTACCATCACCTAGTTGCCTCTGTCGTATGTAATCCAGCCCATCCAGCATGCTACATGAGATTGTGCAAGTACTGTCCACCTGTGGATCAACTAAAAGCAAAACTATTTGGATTGATTTTATGAACAGGAGAATGTGGATAGTATTGAATTCAAACAGTGGACATCAACTGATAATCTGAGCTGGTAACCATGGTATTATCGCTTAATGATTTCATGGATAGATTTTATGATTGTGTCGAAACTTTGGTGCAACATGATTTTGTTGCAAAATCAAAAGCACAGTATTTGGAAACTGTGAAAAACAATATTACAGATGGTCAATTTGTAGTAATTGGTAATTTTTCAGAAAACTATTCATTTGTAATTCAAGATGCACCCCAGGTTATATCATTGGAATTGTGCACAGGCGACAATACATCCTTGGGTGTTTTATCACATTAAAGATGGAAAACTCCGTCATGACTCATACACCATAATTTCAGAGTGTAACATCCACGATAATGTGTCAGTGCATCTATTTCAGCGAATGTTGATAAGATATCTGAAATTAGTATTTGAAATGGTAAAAAAAAATGTTAGTACTTTTCGGATGTATGTGCTGCACAGTATAAAAACTCTAAATCTTTCCCGAGCCTTTGCTGGCATAAAGAGGAATATGGTATAGAAGCAGAATGGCATTTTTTTGCCAATAGCCATGGAAAGGGCCCATTAGACGGCGTAGGTGGCACCATCAAAAGGGAGGCTACTAAAGAGAGCTTGAGAAAACCTTATGACAAACAGATTGTATCACCAAGAGATTTGTTTGTATTCGCTGAAACTCTTGGGAATATGAAGTTTGGATATGGAACTCAAAAGGAATATGAACAGGAGGAAGAACCTTTGAAAACCAGACCTGCAACCAAAACTATTCCAGGCACGCAAAAATTTCATTCGTTCATTCCAATATCAAAGGAGGCTTTCCAAGTTTGCCCATTTAGTCTCTGTGAGACTTTTAGATTAGAATCAGTCACAAAAAATATTTTATGTCCAGTGTTCAATGGAAAACTTGCAGGCTATGTCACTGTGATTTACGATGGACATTGGTGGCTTGCTTGCATAACCGAAGCTTTTCCAGAGTCATGAGAAGTGACTGTGAAATTTCTTCACCCGCATGGACCCTCTCACAGTTTTTGCTTCCCTGAAGTAGAAGATTCTTGTACTATGGACATCTCTGACATTTTGGTGTCAGTAGAACCAAAAAGTGCAACAGGAAGAAGCTACACGATTAGCAAGAAGGAGTCTGATGCAACAAACAAATTGATGGCTCCGCTCAAATGAGTACCTAGGTATTTATTAAATAATATTTTGTCTAAAAGTTTTTGTTTAAATTTTTGTCTGTTTTGTATTAAATAACTTTTTTTATAGGTAATAAAAATTGTAAATTTGTAATATTTGAAAGGTATTATATTGTTTGTCTCACATTTCTGAAATGATAAAAATAATGTCTTGTTTTATTGAATCTGAAAAAGACACAGGGCTGCCTAGGAAGGGTGAGAGGTTGTGTTTGGAAAGACTGAAGTATGATGACCGTGTCAAGATACATCAAACTTTCTCAAAATCACTATTTATTTACACTGTCTGATGTCATAAATGGCCCCAGTAGAGCAACATGACTGAAAATACCACCCACCTGATGGTATATAAATGCCCATGGATTCAAAACCCATGGAGATCCCATTTTTATTTTTCTTGGAGCTATGGAGGATAAATAGAGCTAACTAGAAATTTTTTTGGAAGGATCGAAGTTGCACTTTGGCCAGTTTCAAAGGTCAAAGAGTTCAAAAAGGATCATCATGGCAAAAATTGTCCTAAGAATGTCACTCTTCCACTATTTGAAAGGTCTCTTTCTCCTGATCATTTTGGTACCAAAAGCATTGATTGGTTAACTCTAGCCAAAGTTATTTACCTCTCAAACTTTTTCGGTCAACCAGTTTGACCAAAAATTGACCTGGCCCAGAGCCATAAAAATTATATGTGATGTTATCTCACCAGACCCAACTTGCATGCAAAAAAATCATCAAAATCCATGACCTAGTGTCGAGATTTTGCCAAAAAGTGTGTACACTTCACGTAGAATGCCCCAAGCAGTAGATGCTTATTGATTCAGCAGACAGTATTGTTCTTCGGAGCCAATATAGTTCCTTCACACAGCCAGTTGTATTTTTTTTGTAGTTTTGCTGAATATTGGATAATTAATAGCTTTGCCTTGAGATTAATTATCAATAGTATTAATAACTATGCAGCCATGAGATATTTCTATTTCACCATCAGCATCGAGGTACTTTGCCATTTTCCAGTGTCAGAATGTTTTTTGCCAAGTGTGCTGACAGTTGATCACCAAAGAGCTCTGCTCTCATTTTTGTGTTTAGAGTGTTTTAATATTCCTACACAAAGATGACTTTTGACAAGCCCTGATCTCATCTGCCCTGGTTCCTTTAGGGATCACTGGAAGTCTCTGCCTGAAATCACTTTACAGCAAAAGAGTGACACCTCCCATAAGAGCCTCACAATCCCTGATGTCTTCCTTATGAGCCACTGAATGAGGTACCTGGCATTGCCCAGGTAAAAAAAAAAAAAAAATCCTAAGCAAGATACAGGTTGATATTCTTATATTAATAACAAATTACAGTAGTACCTTGAGATACGAGTATAATTCATTCCTGGATCGAGCTTGTACAGTGGAACCTCGGTTTTCGAATTTATTTCATTCCTGAAGGCCGTTCGAGAACCAAAAAGTTCGAAAACTGAAACAATTTTTCCCATAGGAATCAATATAAAATGGATTAATCCATTCCTGGACACCAAGTGATTGCTTATTCAGACCTTTACAACAGTATGTTTGGCCAAAAATTCCGGTTCATGCATATGGGAGATCATATTACCTTAAAATTGATATCTAAATCTTTTCCGTACGATAGGTAGTAGCGATTTTATATTCAATTATGTCTACTGGGTAAGGGTCGTTTTCTCGATTTGGGGCCCTCGACCGAAGGGTCAGCATCAATAACTTTGGTAATCTTCGGGAAAGGGTGGCTTTCATACACCGTCTAACGATATTTAATACTCTAAATTTTAGTTTTATTTTACAGGACAAACCTTGCCTCAAAGCTCAAAAATCAGGTCGAACATTTTAATGCCCAGTCCGACTTAAACCTAATTTTCTCCCGGAAAGTTTAATAGGACACGTAAGGGATTTATACATTAAGTAGAGATTAAAATATGCCATCTAACAGTGTATAACACACTATCCATCGCGTGGTCGTTCGGGTTATAAATAAGCATTATATGTGAAAATATAAAATTTCCAATTTTTTCTTCATTTTTTTTTTTGCGAGATATCGCCGAAAACCTGAAAAAAACATAAAACCATGAATAAAAACCAGGATTATGAGACAACCTTGATAAGCTGCATATAAATGGATGTGAAATTTCTTCCCATTTCAAATGACATTGATTTCGTTCAAATCGGCAGGTTAGTTCCCGAGATATTCGCTAAAATTTGGGCCAATTTTTTTTAATTGATAATTTTTACCAGAAATTATAGATGGAAATGCACCATATTACGTAAATGGATATTGTATAAGGGTATCTTGAGGGTTAAATTAATTTTTAAAAAATTTAAATAGGCATAGGATTTAGTGATCCGAAATTCAGAAAAATCCAAAATCCAGCATGGACTTGGTCCCAAGGAACCCGGATTTGGGATCTTCAACCTGTACCAGCAACTGAATTATAGTATGACAACTAGGGCAATTTTTAGTTAAAAATTTTATTTAATAACCAATTTGTTCAAAAAGGGAGCCGTTTGACAACTGAGGTTTCACTGTATCTCAAATCAAGTTTCCCCATTATAAATAATGGAAAAACATTTAATCCATTCCAGCCCTTCCAAAACACCCAAATCAACCCTAATTAATTGGAAAGAACATGTTTTTAATTGCTATAAACACACGCATATTTTACTTGTACATAAAATAATATAATAAATGATGCAGTGGGACAAATTTGTATTCGTAATGCTCCAGAGAAAGTATAGTTGAAGAATTATTCTACATAGGATTATCAAAATGCAGCAAAACCTTAAAAAAATATTGTCTGCATTAATTTCCAACAAAAAATACCATAATCTTAATGAACTAATGCTAAACTTTCAAATGGAAACAATAGGTTCATAAAATTGGTGTAAATAAGTACTCGTAACTTATATGTGCGTAACATCAATCTATTTGTATTTCATAAGACTCGTCTCGCAAATTCTGTCATTCAAAATGCTTCTAAATTATTCTAGAACAAGTAAGAGAGCTTACGATCTGCTGCCAGTGCTACAAGTGATCATTCTGCCACAAGCAAGTGATGTGTAGGCATCTCTCCAGACCATCAGTATTCCGAAAGTAAAAGAAAACACTCTCCAACTCCGAAACAAGATTGTAAAGGAGTATAAGGCAGGTAAAGGATACAGGAAGATTTTGAAGCAGTTAAGTGACCCTGTAAGTTCAGTGCAGTCAAAAATCAAGAAGTGGAAGGAACAAGGTACAATCACCAACAAACAAAGGATGGGTGCTCCGAGAAAAATAACCCCTCGGGCGATCACTCATATGAAAAGAACTGTGAAAAAAGATCCTAGAATATCTAGGAAAGAGTTAGTACAAGAAATGGCATCCATTGAGATCAATGTCACACAGCAAACAGTGACGAATACACTGCAAAGGGAAGGACTATGCAGGTACTGTACTAGGAAGGCCCCTTTTCTAAAGAAGAATCACCTTTGTGCTCGTAAGCAGTTTGCTACAGTAATGATAAACAAAGAAGATAATTATTTCAGCAAAATTTTGTGGTCGGATGAGACAAAAATTGAATTATTTGGCAACAATTACAATCATATGATTTCATGAGAATCGAATACCGCCACAAGCCAGAGAACACCATACCAATGCTGAAGTTTGGTGGAGGCAGCATCATGATTTGTGGTTGCTTTTCATCTGCCAACACAGGAGATCTTCGCATCATAAAAGGACCGATGAATTCCCAGAAATACTGCCAAATTTTAGAAAACCACCTTTGCAACTCTGCCAGAATTCTCAGCATGGGAAGACATTGGATCTTTCAACACGACAATGACCCTAAATACACATCATGGCAAACATCTAAGTGGATCAACAGGCACAATATCACTGTCCTCGAGTGGCCTAGCCAGTCTCCTGATTTGAATCCAATAGAAAATTTTTGGAAAGAGTTGAAGATTATAGTCGGTAAGAGGCAGCCTTCAAATCTTGGAGAGCTAGAGGATATCTGTATCGAAGAATGGGGGAAAATCCTGAATAATTTATGCAAGAATCTAGTTTTGTCATACAGGAGGCATTTAGAAGCTGTTCTGGCCAGTGAAGGACAGGCTACTAAATACTAAGGATAGGTTTCATGTGTCATTACTAATACTTATTTACACAACTTTTGCAAAGTAGTTTTTCCTATTTGAAAGTTTAGTGTTAGTTCATTAAGTTTATGGTATTTTCCGTTGCAAATTAGTGCATACTTTATTTGTTCAAAGTTTTGTGGCTTTCTGATATAACCTATTTGTAGAATATTTCTTCAAATATACCTATTCTAGAGTGTTAAGAATACTTATTTGACCACCTGTATTAATAAAATAAAATGTGGTTTTATTATGAGTTCTTACCTTAGATACAGACTACAGCAGCTAACGGAGGTGTATTGCAGAGGAGGAGGTGAGAGGGATGGACTTACACTCAAACTTAAATTTAAACTTAACTTAATTGAACTAGCTTAACTTAGAGATAATTATTATCCCTTTGGCAGGCATTATGCTCTTGATAGGATCCTTCTGTTTGAGTATTGTACAGATCGTTGATGTACTGTATTCATACTGCCTGGCTAAATCACTCTTTCACACCTTGCTCATGTTTTTCGATTATTTCATGTTTAATTTCCATGTTTCTTCTCACTAGTCACCTTAGCACTCACTTTCCTTGAACCCATGATGTTGTAGCGGTGCCAAGACTAGAAAAAGGAACAATTGGCCTAGATTTGGGGGCACCAGAAGGGTTACTAAACCCTTCGCTAATCTGTGTCAAGCAGTATGTTACTTGTTTAGCTGCATGACTGAAATGATTTCCTCAGGCGAGGGATTACATTCCCTTGTGTGATGGGAGGTGAGGCAAAACACCACTGATTGGGCACTTATGACAGGCGGTGAGAGGTCACGAGTTACGAGAATGGCCCTCGAGACAGTTGCAGAAGCTTCCTTGTAGAAAGAAGTCAAAAGTGTAAGGAAGATAGAGAAAGGAAACCCCTTTTCCCTTGAGTCTGTGGTTGTCGATCCTCCAGGTCGGGAAACAATATCCTCCAATGAGATTTGAATCCTGCTGCAATTGACCAGATGGTCTTTCTCAATTTAAATCCCACACTCTACTTTGACCTCATATGCCAGACTTGAAAACAACAACCAATCCACTATCAATTCCTACATACACACTTCATGCACTCTCTCTGTAACTTGTGGGACTACAATTCACCAGTGTCATTCACAGTTACACGCCTATTATGCCCACAATCTACCTTTCACACTGGTCAAGGGAAAGATTTTAGTACATTTTTAATTTATTAAGTAAATTAAATCTAAACTGTACAAATACCCCAGAGTGCTATGGGATTAATCAGAAATGATGTTAATTACAATTAGGGGCTATGAATCTGGATATATACAATGATGACCAGCAATTCAGGAATACCATTCAATTAGCTACCAGCAATGTCTGGTTTTTCCCCTGTGCTTCCTGAACTACTGGTCCTTCAATTATAAGAAAATGAGAGTACCTTGGTTAATTAATATGAACTGGGATTTGTAAAATCCTGAATGATTATATGGGGTTTTGACCCAGCCTATTCTACCTAACTTTAATATTTAAACTACCTAACTTTAGTATGTATACTATTTATAATATAGGTGCACCAATTAAGCAAATGTATAGTCTTTTCCACGGAAGAAGCTTCCAAATTAAAGATAAACAAGAATTGGAACTACCTTCAAAGACCGTAATGACAAGTCTGTGCGTGGGCCCACAGCTTATGGTCCAGATCAATAGTTACTTTTTTCTGTTAGCATCTCTTCTGGGAGAGAGGGATTTCTGTGGTCTTGCCATGGGGTTCAGCCTCCGGAAGGCCATTCTGGATATAAATAAGGCTCATGGATCCTTCCAAGGAGGCCAATGTTCTTATATTTCCAGCTGGCTCTGACTTTGCTATGCGGTCAAGTTTCTTTATAGTTTGTCTTGCCTTGCTGGAAAGTTGTTTGGAATCTATTTTGGTCTATGGGATCTTCCCAAGAACTTCTTTCTACCCACTGGGATGCTCTTCTCATCAATCCCAGGGTCCTTGAATAATCATGCAATACTTGGTGCTTTCTGTTTCTCAGTAAAGAGAGTATCACAGCCAACTTAAAGATTCTGTTTATTCCATTCTTGTTTTAGAAATTACAATAGGCTATTCAAAGACTTAATTTGTCAAATATTAACCAAAAGTATATCTCTAAACTTTAGTCTTTAATTTAATTTTTACTTTGATTAAACTCACTAATTCTTTATAAATTCTGTTATAACAAACTCTACTTTGACCCTGGGAAAAAGAGAGAAAAATTTATTAATTGAGCCCTAACAACTAGTTGCAATAATTAACAAATGGTAATTAAATGATCTTAAAACTAAGTCAATGTTAAACTAGTGGCCCTCTACCATGTAACACAACATGGGAGATTCGTATTGAAGGTGGTGAACACATGAACTAAGCACCATGTATCGCAATGCAAAATATTGCTTGAAAGCTGGCTTGTATCTCAGAATACTCATATGTTGGTTCACTCGTATATTGAGGTAATACTGTTTTATTTAACCAATGCTACATTGTAGCGGGCCAGGAATCTACACAAAACTCCCAATCATTCCAACCCACTTCCTACACTAAATTGGACATGAAAACCCGAGGGAGAATGAAACGATTGGATATACAGTCCTGTATTCTCAAAAAAATATTACAATAATATTTACAAGAGATAGGGGGTAAATAAATTTACAATGGTTAAATATAAACAATCAAATATACATCAATCCTATGTGTAAATACTACCTCACAATATTTACAATCAGAGAGATAACTTAGCAAACAAGATAATACAAAATTGTATCAAGAAGGCCTAACAACCACACTTGAATTCAACAAAAAAGAAAAGGCCTCACATGCTACCCCCGGGGAAAAGACCTGCCAGCTGTGACTCAAGTGGGCACAATTATTGCCTAGGTCTTACCCCCCCCAAAAAAAAAAGGCTGGCGCCTCCGAGTTTGGTATTTTATACAACGATCCGGTCTTGCTTTCGAGGCTATAAAAGCCAACCCTTCAAACGGTATGTATAATAACTTAGTATGGTGTACCTCAAACCCCATAGTCTCTGCCACTCTTTACAAATTGTAGGATTATCCTATTGTAATTTAATAGAGTGGCTTTTCGCCAAATAACAAACAAGTAATTAGCTGAGGAAGAGAAAAAAAACATTTTAGACAAAACATGAAGTCCAGAATTTATATTATACAGTGCTCGACAAAAGTTTAGGCTGGGTGAGCGGGGGCGGACTAAATTTAGTCTAAAAAAGAATGGTATAGATGAGGGTGATTTAATTTAATCGGAAGTTTGGGCCAGCTGCATGATGTCACTACATCCCTCAGTTTCCCACTCAGCCTGCCAGCACATGCTCACTGTTGGTTTGGCTGCAGTAGTGAGTGGACTGTGCTGTTATGTTCTCCTGACTAACGCCATTTTGTGACTGGGTTTTTTGTAGTTTGTGACCTTATTATGGGGAAAGCGAGGCAATTATCGTCTGAAACTATGCTCAGATTATCGCTCTCAAGGAGGCCAGTAAGCAAACTAAGGAAATAGTCGACCAACTTAAAATAAGTGATCGTGTTGTGAGGCATTACGTTGCTAGGGGGAGGGAGGGAGGGTGTGACGCCAAACCAACCCAGAAAGAGCGGTCTGGTAGGCCTTGTAAGACCTCTAGGCTTGTTGATAACGTTGTTAAGAGAGACCTAGAGAAGTGTCCTCGTATTTCAGCCTGTAAAATTAAAGAAAATAATAGTAGTCTGTTCAGTAAGGTGTCTGTGCACACTGTTAGTCGACATGCTCATGATCATGGTTACACAAGCCACCGCCCTGTCAAGAAACAGATTCTCACCTGTGTGCAGAAGGCTCATAGGGTCGTTTATGCTTTGAAATATCTTCAGTGGCATGATGCTGACTAGCTTGACATGCTTTGATCTGATGAAGCAACATTCACAGTGACTGAGGGAAGGGGGGGCATTGACCCCCTTGACCCATGCTACCTTTGTGGAACTGTGAAACCCCCCCAGTTCATTAATGGTATGGGGTTGTTTCTCAGGCAGGGGCTTGGGGAAGCTTGTTGTGTTGCCTGCCAACTTTAAAGTCAACCAGTACATTTATTATGAGATCTGGAGGAGTGCTTTGAGTTAACAGGCGCAAGCGTGTTCCAACAGGATAGTGCCCCCTGCCACACTGCCAAATCTGTTATAACTTGACTTAAAGATTGTGAGATTAAGTTCATTGAGGATTGGCCTGGGAACAGTCCAGATTTAAACCTGATTGAGAACCTTTGGCAGGTGGTTAAACATGGGTTACAAGGGAAGGACATCAGCACTCTCCCCAAGCTGGAGAAGGAAATTAGGGCTTGTTGGGATGCTATACCTACCCAGAAGCTACATGATCTTGCTATGTCCATGCCACAATGCCTGAGGGATGTCAAGAAACACAAAGGATGCCCAACAAAGTATTAAGGGTAAGATTAATATTTTTTCTAACACTTTTATCATGCTGCAACTTGTCTGACACACACCCAGTCTAAACCTTTGTTGAGCACTGTATTATATATATATATATATATATAAAGAAAAACATCTCCCATTCACACACACATTCTTACAGAGGGAGGGAGAAGGTACCACAACACGTCTTGTGGTACATGTACAAACAGGTTACTTTTGCTTCCCACACATGAACAACAATGTGGGGTAAAACTAACCTGTCTTTCGATGGTCTAAACCTAGCTCACGTTCCCTCGGCTGAACAGACAGGGCAAGTTTGGAATAGGGCCCATAGTTCTATTATGGGTGCACTTAGAGACTTGAGACCACTTCCTTTGTATTCCTCAGAAAATTTTTACATAAAAATACACTTTTAGTTATGTAGATTCTCTTACCTTTCTTCCTATAAATGGACAGCACACAGACACAAACTTCATTTTTATTTTATAGATATAGTTAATTAGTTAGGTGTTGTAGCTATGCCATTTTTGGTTGCCCTATTTATGGAATCTTAAAAATTCTCCCCCCCCCCAAACAAAAACACCCTTCTGGCAGACTAAATCCTATTTTCAGCACAACTCCAAAGACATATTAAACAGCCACATCGGTATATACCTATTTGTCTTTCCCCCATATTGAGCTCTTGCTAAGTTAGTGGGTCAGGTGTTGGATTTTCATGCCCAGGTATTGGGTTTGAGGCCTGGTGAAATTCTATGCAAAATATTTGTGTGTAAGCAGCTAGCCACCTATTATTGGTCGATGTGCTGAGCCTGGGACAGTTTCCCACCTTCCTACCTACATCACTTCCATCCTGGAACCTGCTTCAGGGGGCTTCTATATCCACACTCCCCTAACCCTGATAATGTGTTGCATTCCCTGGCCATGAAGGGGTTCCCTACTCACTGGCTGGTTATAAAACCCTGCCACTACTCTTCCTGCACCCCCTCCACCCTCCCCCTAATGAAGCCAAGCCCCAGCTCCCCTCGGGGTTGACAGCAATTGTCATTCTGATCTCTATATGGATTTCATTGTGATTGGGGGGAAACCTTGCCTAGGATTGAAAAGGGACTGAGGCTGCAATTAACTAAGACCAATCACTTCACCTACTATCTTTATCACATCATTTACTTCATCTACCATCTATATCAATCCAATATTTTTGATTCTCTTAATATGGCATTTTTTATCTATTTACAAAGGGTGTCTACTTTGCAGCATTCTCCCTTTGATGCAATGGTGGTGGTGGCTTTAGGTCATTACCAGCATGGGATTATTACAGATGAGTTAATGGAGCTGCCCTTAAATCCGTCTGAACAAGTTAGCAAAGTGCAAATGCCCCGTCGCCTCGTGTTCCATCTGGATGATCTCCTCCTTGACTCAATTCAACGCATTAAATCCCTCAACAAGGCACTGGTGAGGATTAACCAGGCAACGTTAGATACCATCTTGCTAGCAAAGACAGGTTCAATTTAAATTAAGGAAAGTATAAGAGGTGTAAAGTATGCGCTGGGTTTGTGGATCTAGAGAATGTTTATGGTGGTGTAGATAGAGAAGCATTATGACAGCTGCTAAGAATGTATGGAGTAATGGTAAACTGTTGTATGGTGTGAAGAGTATTTATGTTGGAAGTAATAGATGCATTAGGGTGAAAGATAGCTGGAGTGAGTGGTTTTACTAGGTGGTGAAGTAAGACAAGCTTGTTTGATGTGACCATGGATGTAAATAATCTTCTTGAATCGAGTACTGAAAGAAGTATGTTTAGGAATGGGAGGGAAGGGGGTGATTGATAATTGTGAGAGATGGGTTCTCTGTTGGTATATGCTAATGACCTGGTATTGATGGTTGATAGGGATTTTGAAATGCTCATTGTAGCTTTTGACAGTGTCTGTAAGGAAAGTCATAAAAGTGAAGGCAGAAAAGAGAAGTAATGGGATTTGGGGGTGGAATGGATTGTGGTGTCACCCTTGAACAAGTGCAAAGTTTTAACTCTCTCAGATGTAGTGTAAATGATACTGGTACTGATGAAGCAGTGCTGGTAGGAAAGTTTTGAGTGTGATTAGAGTGTTAATGAATGGTAAAGGTTTAGGTGTGTAATGTGCAAGGAAACTATGAGAGTATGCCGGTACCAAGGTTGTATGGAAGAATGAAAAATCTTGATTGAGACCTGTGTAAATGGTTTACTTGAGAGGGATGTGTGCTGAGGAACGACTTTGTAAGAGGTTTATTTTGTAAAGAAGAGTGTAAATGAGGTTGTGACTGAAAGTGTTAAGAGGCAGTGTGCTTATAAGAAGAATGGATGGAAATAAACTTGTAATGAGAATTTAAGAGAATGAGTGTCAGGGTGTGAGAAGGGTTTTAATACCTTGTAAAAGGTGGTTTCATTCTGTGCATGAGGGTTTGGGGAGAGAAAGGGGTGACTGAGGAGGAAGCGGATATTGGTGTAGATGGAGGAAGTTTGTGAGGGAGTGAACCCAGACTTGATGAGATGATACAGCCCCAAGCATCTCATTGCTTTGAAGGGACACGCTTGGTATGACTAAAATGATGGGTAGCTTTGTTTTTAATGGGAATAAAAGTGAAGGTGGGGGAGGTAGTGGCATTGAAGTGCACCAACTTCACCTTGTGGGAAACTGGTATACTTTAAAAACTTAACTCTTCCCTCACAGGGATACCCCTAGGGTATATTACTACCCTGAAACCAGGCTTCAATGACACAAAACAATCCACATAGTAGAATAGAATATCTGGCTATAAACCATTTCCAAAATGCCCCCACCAGACATCCTTCCCATGTGATACTTGGTTTGCCCTGGTAAAGCTCCAATGCGGCCATTTTCCATAACTTGACATCCCAGCACTGCATTGGCTTGATCAACACACTATCCTTTGTTACCAAGAATAGACACAGTCTGACATATATTCGCCACATGCTAGACGCACAAGCATACAAAATCTATAGATATATGGAGGGCTCTGTGGGAGAACCCTTAGTCACACCCTAAGCTAGGTGCAACTGTATGTAAATAGGGAATTCAAGGGAAAATTGATCCTTAGAGTAACATTTAACTATACCATGAGATTTTGAAGGCAACACCCAATGGATAAATCGTGAAAAGTGACACAAATCATTGAAATTTTGAATTTATCTCTCAAGCCTTTTGTAAATTTCTTGTAGTTAATCTCCTGCACTTTTGTTATTTTCGGACTGCATTTTAGAATATTATCTGACTCATTATTTCTGGTTCAGGGCAGATATGAGTAAGAAATCTGTGTAATTCCGTGAAATCTAAGGGTGTCCTAAAGTATGCATTTTACACTAAGTTATTTAAGGAGATGCTGCTCTCTTGCACTAGTGCTTAGTTAAGCAGTTAAATTGAATTTAATCCTCGAGCTTCAAATACTCTTTAAGTCAATGTATTTTCTGAGTGTTGATTGTATTCTTTTATTGCAGCGTGATAATATCGGCGTTAATTTCATGCAATTTGATATCTTTGGCAAGAATTGGATGCGTGAGCACAAAATCCCTCCCGATGCCTTTGTTCAGTGTTCTTTGCAACTGGCATATTATCAACTACATATAAGGTATAGTTTGTATCCTGATTTTTGCTTCCTCATTTCCAACTGGCAATAAGAACTATCAATGGGATGAGGCTCTCCCAGATGTCAAATTATTGCTGTGAGTGTTGTGTGCATTATGGATATGTTGAGCTGTTTCTGGTTGCAGTGTGTACAAATGTCTATGGTCAGGTTGGTAGAGTGTTTTAATGGTAATCGCATCGCAGCCTTAGCGGAGCAACTTGTTTTTTAACCTGACAGGCATTTTTCTTCTGTGTCTGATGGAATGGTGTTGAGGAGATTGTTTTAACCCAGAAATTGCTAGGCTTGTGTTATACGTGTGATAGGGGTCTGTTTCCTGGGTGGTAGAATTCAGTGCTTGGGTCATTCTGCCATCTTTTATGTAGAGAAATTATGGTGATAGAAATTTCCCTTAAACTCTTCTTTACAGACCTAAGTCCAGTCATGACACTTCCTAATAACAGTAGCTCATTTCCTAATCAATGTGTGCCCTCTTAATAAATCACAAATCCTTCCCAACAACTGCTATAATGCTCTATTTTTCCCACTCACTCTTGTCACCTTCCTCGAACACCAAATCAGCCAGCCTTCCTTGTATTACCTGAGTGGAAACACTGCCTCGGATTACACTAAAGTTAAGCTACACTGAGTGTAGCTTCATAATTATCACTATGGCTTGAAGACTGTCAAAATATACAACAAAATTAAAAGTTTATGCTATATATTATGCAATCAATACCTTGTTTTAATCGCTGAAGTGTTTTTTTATTGGGGCTAATCCATTGTTTTTGATGGTTCATGTTGACATAAACATACCACTTTTCATCGCCAGTGATAATGCAGTGAAGAAATCTGTCCTTATATCCACGAGTAGCCTTGTGATGAGCAAGTGGAGCGTTGAAGTTTGTTGCTTTTGCTCAAAGCATGCGGAACCCATGCATCGATTTTTTAAACTTTCCCCATCGAATGAAGGTCATTCAGTACAGTTTTCTAATCACACACCAATTGTACAGCCAATTCTCTAGTCGATTGATGAGGATTTTCATGAAGAAGGTCGTTCAATCAATCTTCATCTAACTTAATGGGGCGACCAGAATGTTCTTCATCATTAAGATTGAAAGGACCATTTTTGAAACGTGAAAACCACCATTGAGCTGTCCTTTCTGATAAAGCATTTTCTCCGTACACAACACAAATATCGTGACGAGCTTTGGCTGCGTTTGCATTGTTCCTGTCTCGATTGAAAATGAATAAAAACAAGTTTAGAAAATGCACCTTTCTTTCAACTTGACATTCCATTTTGAGGGTACAGAACAAAAATTAAATTAACACAACTTTTAAATAAACCACACTGACTTATTACTCAACTTCAAGACATAGCCTAACCTTTGCAAATTTTGCTCTCATTATTTATTATTGTTTCTTAATATGTGCACAAATCACGTCAACAAAACAAATCAACACAACATTAAAAAAAATGCAAGAACTTATTCCTCAACCTAATAATTTACAACGGGCATAGAACATGCTTTCGCCTTGTGGGTATAAACAAACCCCACCCACAAAGTGTTTTTATTGGTCAGTTGTGAATGAGTCATTATGAGACAGACACTTCGAGTAATGATCAGGAATGTTCATAGCGGACTCTGGCAAAATTACAGAACAGAAAAACAATCATTTATTTCATGATGATAACCCTTTCGTCATCGGAGAGACACGCAACCATAGGTGTGACGAAAGCTGTTTGGTCATTGTTGGGAAGGGGTTAAGGAACACTAGTAGGCCATTGGGGAGATTAGTCATGTTCTGTGAGCGTAGGAAAATAAATGATAGCGGTGTTGTGATTGACTATGTGCATGCTGATGTGTGTGGAGCTACTTACCCCTGTAGGAGTGAGAAGCAGCATATCCGCTCAATGGGCGGCCAACTCATGACACTGATAAAACTTTTGAATGTGCTCGCTGGCTTGGACACTTGCCTTGATGTCAGAGGTCCAATGCCATATCCATTAGAGTAAGGAGAGCTCCTGCCATACACTGTAGTTATCCCTGTTGAGATCCCACATTGAACTAAGTTGCCACTGAGAAATATAAAACTTCAAAATGAATGCAGATCAGTGGTGTAAAACACCTACCGCATTATTTTTTAAAACTTTTATGGATCCATTTAATAAACATCTCAATATAAGTTCAATCACTTCATAAGTATCCCTTTCCGCAAATTTCTCTCTCACTCATTCTGGTTCTACCCCTTGTGATTGCCAGCAAACTCGTAGAGTTACCCTACCAAATTCAGATGAGTTTTGTATATTCCTGTTGTTTTTTTCGTTAGTGGCCCTTGCCAATGCCAAGTTCGTATTTCAGAATTGCTCCAACCTATGAAACGGCCACGACGCGCCAATTTTACCATGGCCGCACGGAAACGGTTCGTTCATGCACCCAAGAGATGGTCGATTTTGTTAAGGCAATGGTCTCAACAGAAGCTTCGGTGAGTCATTATCCCATATATATTTTTTTGATTATCTCTAGCGATTTGGCAGTAACAATTGAGTCATTTATGGGATCTCATAAGTGTTTTCAGGGTGTGAAATTGGAAACCCTTCATCTTACCAAGTTTTACGATCAGTTTAACTCTACATGGAGGGAAATCAATGATCCTTTTGCTGCATTGTTATTATAAACGTTTCCTAAACCATGGTTTCAGCACCTCCTTGTCCTTTGTAGAATTTGATATTTGTTATTGCTTCAATTTTAGCAGAAGTCATCTATTTCAAATGGAGCTCTCTTTAAACTATTGTTGTTTTTTTCTTTGTTAATCCCTCAACTCTCGCTAGCTTAGTGGTTGCAGCGTTGGATTTCTGACGTCGAGGTGATTGGCTCAATAGCAGGCGAGAGAGGGCACGTATAGGTGTGGCCATTGATTGGTGTTTACCCTATTGGGAGTAGGTATATTTTTACTCAAATCAACACACTTAGGCATCACTACGCCGCTGTCTTTCCTTTCCAGTTTTTACAGAAAACAAACACATACACACACACACGCTCCTCTTTACTGTTCCAAGGAATCTGGCCACGAGTGTTGTATCCATCTACCTCTGTCGCGGAACGGGTCCCCATTTCCACGGGGTGAGGAAAGTTCCTACCTGATAGCTGGTTGCTGTCAAAAACACAACATACTTGGCGTCACCTCCCTCAAAGAAGACCAACTTAACTGGAAAACACCTCTTGCGGAGATGTGGAAGCAAGTCAAAAGGATTTGGGGCAAGTTCTCGCATGACCCCCCTTCCGTTTCTTGGGGAACGGGACCGCAATCTCGGATCCCGCATCAGTGCGATCTGAGAACCCTCCAACGACAGGTTTTTATTTAGTGAGTTGCGTTTCGCTTTCAATTCATGCGTGGATACTGCTCCTGCTCCAGACATGCCCTGTATGCCATGGTTCAACACCTAAGTGAGCGAGCCATGGCTTTCTGTTAAAGTTGTTAAACAGGATCTGAGTAGAGAGTATCCTCCCAGACTCCTATCAAATCGCTACTGTGCTCGCCTTTCGCAAACCGGGGAGAGATCACTATACCCCGGCCGTTTTCTGCCCCATCTCTTTCTAACCTCCTGTGTACACAAGTTGATGGAGAAATTGGTAAATGTTAGATTAGCCTTTTTTTCCGGACAGTGGAGGCATTTTGTCTTCTGCAAAGAACGGCTTCTACAAGTTCCACTCCACGTCAGATGCTCTCCTCCGACTGGAAAATGCTATCTAAGAGACCTTCCTTCGTAGACAGAATTACGCCACGGTGTTTTTCGATCTGGAGAAGGCCTGTGATACTGCATGACGATACGGTATCATGGAAACTCTCCACACGATGGGGGCGAACCCTCAAAGTATTTTGAAAACTTCGATGAGCTGACCACGCAGTCTACGGGTTTCCAGCGAGAACAGATCTAATTCCCTTAGTCTATCCTCATAACTTTTATGTCGGACAGAGGGAATCAGCTTGGTTGCCCTGGCTTGTACGCGTTCCAACCTTGCGATATCCTTTCGAAACGAAGGACTCCAAAATTGTACGGCATACTCCAGGTGTGGCCGAACCAGGGAATTGTACAGACAAAGTACTATCTCCTTGTTACGGTATCCAAACTGGGACGCCTTCCAATCTTTATTTCTGAATTTCTGGGAGATTGTCGATTCCGCGTAGGATGAGGCTGTCCTGCAGGTAAGTGTCCTAATTTTCACACCCATTGCCCTAAACATCAGCGGTATCACCTCAGTGCTGCTGGAAGATGTTCTCGTTAAGCTCTACCTGGATGACCTTTCGATCTCGTTTGGTGCGGCCCAGATGCCAGCTCGAGCGTTGACTCCAACGGGTTTGAACCACATTTCTCAATATGCTGAAGCTCACATGTTTCGGTTTTCCTTGTCCAAGATTAAGGTGGTACACTTCTGCCGCAATCCACATCTCCATCCCGACCCGTATTTGCTCATATCCGGGTTCGCCTGGAAGTAGTGGATTTGCACAGTTTCCTTGGTCTTGTTTTCGGCCTACGCCTCAGCTAGGAGGCACATATACGCAGCTTTAGTGTCTCTTGTGCCTGCTCAATGGACATTCTTCGCTCCGTGACGTTCAGCACTTGGAGTTCTGTAGGGTTACTGCCCTAGTTTTCTACCAATCCTTTGCTTGTTCGAAGCTTGACTACGGATGTGAGTTTTATGCATCCGAAACTGAGCGTGTATTGCGGAAGATGGACTCGATCCACCAAACGTTCTCTGTCTGACGACCGGTGCCTTCCACACATCCTCCATTGAGAGCCTACTTTTTGATGCATTATGCTCTTATTACGCGCAGGTCAGCGTCTTCCTCAGTAGCCAACGGCTCTCATTGCATCTGCAGTCAAGGAGTAACAAGGAAAGGAAGTACCCTAGGAGACCTTACGGTCCATTCAAAGAGGGTACCTTTGGACTAGCAATCGAACAGGCACATGGCTGCTCAATTGTTTTGCGTCCCTGAACGGCCGCTTTTCAAGACTTTGTCTAGTCTTGACTTAAACTGGTCAACAGATTCACTGTTGACAACTTCCACTGGAAGTGCGTTCCACTTACCGCAGATACTGTACGTGAAAAAGTTTCCACACAGATTGCGGTTGTAACGCTTCAGTTCAAGTTTGAAGCCGTGATTGCGCGTTCTTTTCTCACTCAGTGTGAAAATATCCCGGTAGTCAACATTGTCGAACCCTCAAAGTATTTTGAAAACTTCGATGAGCTGACCACGCAGTCTACGGGTTTCCAGCGAGAACAGATCTAATTCCCTTAGTCTATCCTCATAACTTTTATGTCGGATAGAGGGAATCAGCTTGGTTGCCCTGGCTTGTACGCGTTCCAACCTTGCGATATCCTTTCGAAACGAAGGACTCCAAAATTGTACGGCATACTCCAGGTGTGGCCGAACCAGGGAATTGTACAAAGTACTATCTCCTTGTTACGGTATCCAAACTGGCGCTTTATGTAGCCTAACATCCTTTGGGGTTTCTTCTCTGCCTCATTGCACTGTTTCGAGAACTTGACGTCGCTAGTGATAGTTACACCCAAGTCCTTCTCAGTGTCACTCGATTCAAGAGCAGTGCCCTTAAGGATATACTGAGATTGGGGGTTTCTGTGGCCGATATGCATTACTTTGCATTTGTTCATGTTAAAGGCATTTGCCACGTGTCCGACCACTCCCCAATCTTCCCAAGATCTTCCTGCAGGCGGGCAGTATTTCCATCCTTCGCAACGTTCCTACCAACCTTGGTATCGTCGGCAAATTTGGAAATCTTGGCAACCATGTCACCGTCCATGTCGTTGACGTAGATGATGAATAGTAGTTGTCCCAGGACAGAACCTTGAGGCACTCCGCTAGTAACGGGCACCCACTTAGAAGCCTGTCCATTCACCACCACCCGTTGCCGTGTGCCACTTAGCCAGTTCTCGATCCAGCCGGCTACTTTTCCGTCTATGCCCAAGGCGGCAGTGTGGTACCTTTTCAAAGGCTTTCTGAAAGTCTAAGTACACCACATCCACCGCCTTGTCCCGATCTTGCTCACTGAAGACGAAGTGGAAGAATTGCACAAGGTTCGTCAGGCATGACCGTTGCCTTCGGAAGCCGTGCTGGAAACTCCTCAGTAGCAGGTTTGACTCTAAATACGTCGTCATTTTGTCCACCATCATGCTTTCCATGAGTTTACCGGCTATCGAAGTCAGACTGATAGGTCGATAGTTCGACGGTTGGCTTCGGTCTCCTTTCTTGAAGATAGGAGTCACCTCCGCTTCACGCCAGTCTCTAGGAACGCATTCGGTCCGGATTGACATGTTAAAGATTGCGCTCAGGTGTCGTGACACTTGATCGCGCACTTCTTTCAACACTTTAGGTAGAAACCCATCCGGGCCAGGTGACTTATTCATCATTAGGTTACTGATCTTCTTTTTTATTTCCCCTTCGGTGAAGTCCATATTCTCCAGCTTTCCCCCCGAGTAGGAATCCATTGGCTGGGGGATGGGGCCACACTCTTCAGTAAACACTGAAGAGAAGTAGTCGTTGAGGAGGTTAGCATTTTCTGCATCTAAGTGCTTTAATGCCCCCTCCTCATTTCTCAAAGGGCCAATCGTTCGACGGATTGGTTTACGGCTGTTCACGTATCCAAAAAAACTCCTTGGGATTCTCTTTACAGAGTCTCGCCACTCGGAGTTCCTCAGAACGCTTAGCCGCCCTTATGCTGGACTTCACTCTCCTGGCTAGCTTCCGGTATTCGTCAAAGTCACCCGAGATCTTCGATTGTCGGTACACAGTTCTCTTCTTCCTAAGCAGTTGGCCGATTTCTCGATTAAACCACTTTGGTTGAACAGAAGACCGACGGGGACATTTCAGAGAGATGAAACGCGATTGAAGACTCATGAATGTGGTTTTGAAACTGTTCCACGAGTCTTCAACAACATCGCACACTTCTAGCCTCGCGTCAGTCAGTCCAGCACGAAGACCTGCAAAGTCTGCTCTTTTCAAATCGAGTTTCTTCGATTTACTAGTTACAGGCCCTGCCTTGGGAACTTTGAGTACAAATCTAATTAGTCGGTGGTCACTGCCACCGAGCTCTTCGCCAACAGAGAGGTCCTCAACGATGTCATCCTCAGAGGTGAAAACCAAGTCGAGGATATTGTTTCCTCTCGTTGGCTCTCTCACCCATTGAGTGAGGAACTCGTTGTTCGCGAACTCCAGGAGTAGTGCGTTCTCGCCACAGGGTTCTCTGGTTTCCCAGTCAACTTGCGTGTTGAAATCACCCATGACGATACACACACTGTCTTCGACAAGTTCTCCTAGTAGCTGGTACAGATCTCTGTCCTTTTCAACTAGTTTGGCAGGAGGTCTATAAAACACCAGGGTCCTGTATTTGGCAGGACCTATCTCGTTGACCTAGTAGTTCATGGTCGGATACGATGTTGCAATCCGTCGAGTTGAGAGTATCCTTGACATACAACATCATACCGCCACCCTCTCGGTCTGACCTATCTTTCAGGAAAAGCTGGTAACCGGGAATCGTGAATTCACCTTCAAAATCTCGGCTTGAGGTTTTTATCCACGACTCCGTTATGGCCACCATCTCAGGTTCCTCTGTTACTACGAGTCCACGGAGCTCAAGAAACTTATTCCTGATTGACCTCGCATTGAACAGAAGAACTTTGAGGGAGTCCCCTAGTGTAGGACTCCCTACGCTCTTCCGTTTCCCGGCTTCTCTGTTTTCGTGGTCACACCCTTTTTGACGACCTTCGAGAAGGTCGTTCCAGGAGTGACACGGGCATGCTGGCGCTCGTCCGCTTTCGCTCTGTTTCGAACGCTCCTTTGGGTGCGTTCCACGACATCTTGAATTAGGTTGGCGAGAAAGGCCTTCCCTTTAAAGGAGAGATGTACCCCGTCCCTTTGGTAGAGGTCGTCTCTACCGATAAAGGTACGATAGGGGTCCACGAAGAAGACTCCTTCTGGCGTGCAGAGATCCGCCAACCTTCTGTTCACTGCGACGTTTCTTTCGTGAGCGGTTCGGGATGGACCTCTTCTCGGAAGCATCCCAACCACCACACGTTTGCGGGTTTTAAGCCCTATGTCGTCCACGGCTCCCATCACCGTTTGGATGGTCTTACCACTGAGGCCAACCTTACCCCCTCTGAGGTAGAGGTCGTTGCCGCTCACCATCAGAGCAACAACTGAATTCTCAGCTTTCTCTGCCTCTACTCTGATGTTGTGGTTACCCCGTCCTGACAGGCAGCTTACCTTCACGCTAGTTCGAAGGCGGGCCGCTAGCAGCGGCTGCAGATCCCGTGTTTGCGAGTCACCAATGA
Organism: Ceratothoa steindachneri; assembly: GCA_963969495.1. Lineage (NCBI taxonomy): Eukaryota > Metazoa > Arthropoda > Malacostraca > Isopoda > Cymothoidae > Ceratothoa > Ceratothoa steindachneri. The sequence continues at coordinate 23,741,433 of OZ018320.1, read as the reverse complement.
GGGTGACCTTCGGACACTTGGTCTCTGAAGACGTGGTCTTCCCTTGTGGAAGAGGCCATCCCCTTTTCCTCTTTACTCTCCACATTCTTATCTTTCTTTTTCTTCTTCTTTATCTGTTTTTCTTCTATTTTTGGTTCTAGTTTTGTTTCAACTTTATTCTTTTTCTTTTTTTTCTTCGTTTCTCCTTTCTTCTTTTTCTCCTTTTCTCTCGCCTCAGCTAGCTTAGCCTCAGATGATGCCGGAATGTCCGCTTGGTTACCAGGGGATTCCGACACGTCAGTGGGCGGCGCCTCTTCTAGGCATCGAACCTGAGCTACGTTAAGGGCTTCGAGCTTCTCCAACTTTCCCTCAAGGACCTTAGCTCTCTCCTCTGAGGCTCTATAGAGGTCTTTTAGTTTCTCCACCTCTCGCGTCAATATGCAAGTAGTGCAGATACTTTCAGAGCTGCATTTTGAGTAGCAGCCCTCCGGAAAGTCAACGCACCACTTTTCTAATTGGCATATTGCACAGTTGTGTTTGAGACGAACGGGTCCTTTTTTGCCTGTCATTTTGAGCGCTTTCTCTCTCTCTGAAAACTCGTGACCAATCAATGATAAAAAAGGGGGGGTTGGTGAGTTCTCCCTGCGTGAGTCGCTCCCGCCTATCGATCGGAGAGGTTTCGGATCTTTCAGAAGGCACGCTCCATGTGCTGCTGTTCGTCCGACCGAGTCGTCAAACCTCGGCGTGCCGTGGCTCCCAACCAAGCAGCACTGACGGTCCCCGAAGGGGCCCTCGATTTGTCACCAGGTGAACAACAACGAAGCACGCCCCTTACTAAACTCCTACTAGTTCCCTTCACAACGGCCAGGATCTCGGAGTAGCGTTCAATGGATATCCCGCCACACCAAGGAACTCGACCCACGGCTTTTTATTGGCCTGGCAACCAACATGGGAACAAAGGGCCGTTACCTCGGACCAATGCTACCATAAGCACCCGTCAGCGGGCACTGGGAACGGTCAATAATTACGCGCCAGGGAAAGGGTTAACGGGGCACTACCCTCATCCCATTCATCGTGCCCCAACGCCTAGGACACCTCTAGTCCTAGTCTCTCGCAACCAGTGAGCGTCGATTGGCGTTGTTTATAGAGGTTCCAAAGCCTCTCTTCTGACGCATGAGGTAGCTGCCAGGTCCTTATAGGTAGATAGAGGAAGAAAGGGAAAGAGTGACACGATAGGAGTAGGCTTTTTTTTTGTTTTGTTTTCTTTTTGTATGAGTGGGAGATAGGATAAAAGTAAAAAAGGAGAGGGATAGAGTAGAAAAAGGAAGGAATGACGCACTTAGTCTGGAACCTCGTTTCCGACCAAATCGACAAGGGAAGCCCTACCAGGGGTACCCAGAAAAGGTACCCCCGCCGACATAGCTCGAAAAGTCCAAGGTCCACACAAGCTCTCTTCCCGCGACAAGGGGGCATCACCTCTCCCTCTATTGTCGCTGATAGACGCTAGTCATACCCAAAAGGTTTAGGGCGCCAACCGGGAAAGTACCACCTTCGACTATTTGTCGCCATGCCTCTGCTCCCAAAGCTTCCTCAGCACCTGGAGTATTGCATTTTGGAGCTCACTTCGTGACACGCTGGTTCCGTGCTAGGGATTATTGATGGCTCCAAGTCTCAGGAGAGGGTCGGCTTCCACGCCGTATCATACCCCTGTGTTTGAAGCAAACAAGACTCTACCAGGCGCTGCATCTGTCTTCACGACTGAGTTGGTTGCAGTACATCGCTCGGTACGGGAGAGTATGCTTCGTGCCCTGTTCTGAGACAAGGTTTTGATCTTTAGGACGGACAATGCGTCCTGAGTTCTCTCAGGGCATTGAAATCTCCGCACCTCCTTGTTCGTGATATCTCTAACACCACAGTATGGCGAGCTAGCAGGTGCTGAGATTATCTTCTGCTGGGTTCCAGGTCATGCCGGGAAATTGCAGGGAATGAGGCTGCTGATGAGAGCCCCAAAGAGTGTGAACTCTGGGCGACCACACCAGAGTTTCACTCTTTTTTTCACACTGACTGCATGGCAGGAATCAGATTAGCCCTCCAGGCTGCCTGGCCAAGAAGATGGTAGACGGCCGTGGGGAACTTAGTTGCCTGCCATCGCGCTGCGACTATTTCCTTGGACCTACCCCCTAATGCCTCTATGACTTCAGGTCGTTTTCTGTCCTCTTCGAATTGGACACACTGGCGGGACACACCGCCATTTGATGGAGCGCTCGCCTTCACCTTACCGGGATGGCTACTTTTTCTCCCAGGCTCTTCTGCACATTCTTGTTTTTTCCTAAATTATCTTATGAAGATTCCGGTACCGTTGCATTGTAACATATCCTCTTTTGGTAGGGAGGAGAGAATGGCCATATCACAGCTTTCTGGTGGAAGTGGCTTTCCCTCCCATCTTGTACTTTAGGTGGAAGGGGGCTGCCCCTTTCTCCAGTAGAACATGTCAATCTCGCTTTCCCACTCCTTTATTGGAACCACCTCCCAATGTGTTCCCCCTGGTCCAATCCACTCTTTACTTTCCCAAGGGACGTTTGAATTTATCTTTGAAGGGATAATTAATGAGGGTTTCTCCTGCACAATATTGTAAGAAGAGATGTATAAATGAAAGGGTTGAAGTAGGGTGAGTAAACATGCACGGAAGATATATAGGTGCGACCATTGAGGCTGGGAGGGTGCGCAATCCTACAGATGTCAACTGCATCATAAGTCTCATTCTCCACCTGATACACCTTTGTAGGGTGCACACCTGGGCCAGAGGGGAGTGCCATTCTTGCAAGGGTGTACCCTGTGTAGATTTAAAATTATTACCTGGAGGAGCGCCACAACCTCCCAGTGCCCCACTAGTCTCAAACTAGATTGAGTCTACCTGAGCTTTATGCCTTCTGGACATTTTTATTACAAGCCTTTTCCCCTAATTTCTTGACCAGTGGCTAATGTGCAGGGTAGTCGACGATCAGCTTCCGTCCACCTCTGAATGCTTGTCACTACGCCTCTGCTCCTGGAGTATCGAAGTATCAGGAGCATCACGTTAGTATTTCTTGTTGCACTGAGCCCGTACCCATGTACACGGATGGTTCCAAGTCCGAAGTTGGATTCCATCCTCCTTCCACCTTATTTGAAGCCGGCGGGGCTCTTCCGGACGCTCTGTTTGTCTTCACGACTTAACTAATTGCAATACACCGCTCGGCACCTGACATTACACGCCGTGCCTGGTTCAGAGACCATTTTGTTATCCGTACAGCGTCTAGATTGTTTTCATTTTGGTTCCTGAACATGGATTGCTGGAATCGAGTGCGTCGATAAGAGAGCTCAAGATGTCTCTATGTACAGACTGAGCAACTGGACTCTGGCTCTACTCTTTCCCACACTAGCAAGGATCAATTCAGCCATTCTGGCTTTATGACACAAAATATAGGAGACTGTTCCCTGTATTTAAAGTTGCGTGCCATTGCCCCCCCCCCCTCGTTCCTGTTAGGCTATTCCCAATCGCCTCCATAGTATCAAGTCATTTTTTGTCGTCTCCGAATCGGATACACTCGTAGGACGTGGCGCCATCTGATAGAGCATTTCTCCTGAACCATTATGTGATGACTTTCGGTCCCATAAACTGTGCGCCACTTGAGGTTGAATGCCCTAGCTTGGTGGAGCTTCCACGCTCCCTGTCCCAATCCAATATAGAGCACTGCCGCTCTGTTTATAGTTTATTAGTTTGTGATTGTTTTTATTTGCTTTATTTTAATTCAAAGTCGCCTAAATATACTCGTAGGTTGCTGTGCCCTTGTTAGTGATCACCTGATGAGATCATATAAAAATAAGTCATGCCAGTCTGGGGGGCCCAGAAGGAGAGCAGGGAGGGGGCTGGTTCACCCCTCCATCTTTGCTCCAGTTGGGATGGTAGATTTGAACATATCTGCATTTGTCTCTCACTTCTCCTACTGACCCCGTTTTATCCCTCCCCCCTTCTCTTACCACTACCCATTTTTTCCTTATCCTTTTACATGAATGTATGCAAAGGTGATGTCAAGTTTAGCTTGGTCAACATTACTGTAGCTGACATCTAGAAGAGATAGATTTACCCATCATGAACATAGAATTGAAATGATAGACCAAGACAAGACAAGAAAACTGAGGGAAAGATATATGTGAAACAGAAGCAGATAAGAATCTACCCACTCTTGCATAACACCAAGATAGCCCTCTGCCAGGCGAGATGTATCATTTCCATAATGAATAGATTGGGTATGAGATGTGTGATGTACGGGCAGAACCAGAGACATCCAGGAATTCACAGATACGCTGAAGAACAATGTTGTCAATAGTGTCAAATGCTACTGAGATGTCCAGAAGTACAGGAATGGAAAGTTGACCACTGTCGGTCAGACGCTGAAAAACATCCGCCACATGTAGAACTGAGTCGTACCGCATTCTGCCTCAAACCAGACAACCAGGAGGACAGGGGGTCTAGAATCCAGGCTGACACCACCCTTTAAACAACATTTGAGGTATTGGGTAGTAGGCTATGTTTGAAATTAAATCTTACTATTCCAGATGAGAGGAAAGTATTAAACGAGGTAAGGGAGAAGATTAGGGAGCAACTGGCAGTAAAGACTTGGAAGGAAAAAGTTAGGTTTGTGGTGGTCATCCCCATGTTTGTTGCCACCATAATGAGATTTAAAAATTAAAGCCAAATATCCTCCCCATCCACCTTGAGTGGAATGCACTAGCCCTAATCACCAGTTGTTAACCTAGCCATGTCTTTGCCTTGTTTGCAGTCTAATGAGAAACGAGCTAAACTGCAACGAGCGTTGAAATGTCACGTTGAGCTCATGAAGGAATGTCAGAATGGGCAGGGAATTGACCGTCATCTCCTGGGATTGGCATTGATTGCGACCGAGAGTGGACTTCCCATGCCAGAACTCTTTGCTGATCCCTCCTTCTCGCTCAGGTATGCTGTGTTTTTTTGTTTTGTTTTGAGTTTTTTTCTGATTGTTTTGAGGTAGTTTGTTAATTTCAAGTGATCTTGGAATTTGAATCAAAGTGAAAATATTGGTGGAACAAAACTAGGTATATGGGCCGATGGACATCAAGTGTCTCAGTGTGCAGTCATGTCATTAGGAGAAAAGTGGTACTAATTAAATTCATATAAGACTGGTTTCCGGGAATTTTGTTAGTGTCGTGGCAGGTCCATGAGACCAGGAAATGTTCTTCATGTGGTGCGTCATTATCATAATACATAGTAGGATTTCTGTAATTCTTCTGTGAGATATTTTGAATTAAATAAATCTTGTTAAAACTTCTATCATCAGAGCTTTTCTGTGTCCGATATGCACAATGTATAATTGCAATGTTTTCCCATTCTGCCACTATCCCGACTCTATGGATTGGACCACCTCGTGGTCCTCAGTGTCATTAGATGGAGCTCTCCTCTAAACTTTTCTGTTAGCCTGTCTTTTTATCTTTGTTGCTTACATATATATTTTTTTAATATAGCCTAGTGATGTGACTTTTGCTCTAGTAGGCAGCCGCCAGATGCCCTTTCAAAAATTTTAAAAAAAAACACCAAAAAACAACTTTTCTGCAAGGATTGCTTAGCATCCTAGACTGCACCCCACTTTTGGTTGAATTTTCCAGTCTGGGAGAACCTTCTGCTCACTACCCCCAGTTCTGGCATGAGTGAGGTTGCTTCTACTAGCCACTCTGTAGTGATAAGATTTTGAGTGTCAGGTTGTAGTTGTCATTTTTGGAGGCTGCCCTCTTCCATACTATTTGAATTGTTGGACTCTCTTTTGGGTCCCTGATGGGGGCGAGTCACCCCAGTGGCACCTGATCATTATTCATTTTTTTGGGGTCTTATTTTTATTTGGAATTAGTCTATTGTTGAGCTTTATTTTTTATGGGCCATGCCCTCATTTGTGGGCACAAAAATAAAAATTGAGAAAAAAGTGTTAAATACTAACTTATATGTGTGGCAGGAAGAATACCCATACCATCTTCAAGGTTTGCGCGGTAAAAGGCGACTAAACCCTGATAGGGGACCCCTGCATCACTGTATGAATCAAGGGTGTATGGAATGTGAGTGGTATGTTTGATGTAGGAAAGAGTTATTCTATGTCTTTAAAATAGAAAGATTGCGATGCTTGTTCCATCTGATACAAACATGAAAGGGAGTGAAAAGCTTGTGTTGGATGAAGTGCGATCAGGGTGGTTAGAGTAAAGAGGGTATGGCAGTGCTTTTGAGTAATGAGTACCATTGGTTGGGTATGAATATACAAGTTTGAATTATGTGGGTCAAGTTGAGATTTGCAAAGGTGAAACTGTGCGTGTTTGTAGTGCATACACCCTGTAATGAAAGAATTAAAGCTGAGAACAAAAGGGTCTGGAATTTAGGAAGAGTGGTGGATGGAACTGGGAATGTGTATTGGTTGATGGTTGTATATTTGAATGGACTAATGGGTGACGTGAAAGAGGGGATAACTGGAGCTTCTGATTCTCCCATAGAGAATGAAAATGGAGAGAGAGGGTGGTAAGGTTTTGTGTTGAAAGAAATGTGTAACTACATTCTTTCAGCACAAGGATGGGCATAAAATGCGGATGGAGGAAGAGAGAGGTTCAGTATGATTGCTCTCTGTCTAGTGAGAAAGAATATACTGCAGATATATTTGATGTTAGTATGAGACTATCTGATCACATGATTGTACTGTGTAAGGTTAAACTGCTCGATGCATAGATGGAAAGATGTAAAAGAAGCAAGAAACAGAAGTGGAATGCTATTGAATTAGAGAGAAAGGAGTGAGTATGTGAGAATGCTTTAAAGTAGAAGAGGTGACTTAAATGTGGCATCAGGATAGAGCAAATGGGGAACTAATTTGAGGAATTGTAGTAGGTAGTGGAAAGGCTTTGTCTTAGTGTACCAGAACTGGAAAGAGAAAGTAGCTGAATGGTGGAATGACATTGTGAAGCGTGCAGTGGAAAGAAAAATTAGGCATACATGGAAATGATTAATAGTGCAGATGAGAAAGATGAGGAGATTCAGTTGAATGCGTATAAGCAGATAAAAAAAAGTGACACAAGTGAGTAAACGGTAGTAGTCAAAGGTAGCTGTTGAGAATAATTATCTATTGTGCATTGTAATTAATATCGGTGGAGATGAAGCAGATTGCGACCACAAGGTTTTAAATGTTAGTAAGTCTCTGAAGTGAATTAGACCATTAGTGAATGGTAAGGGTTTGCGTAGAATGTGCCAGAAAGCTACATGGAGAGTATGCTGGTGCCAACATTCGGGTATGGAAGGAGAAGGAAAGATCTTGAGTGATAGCAGTGCAAATGGACAACTTGAGGTGGATACTTGGAGTGTGAAAAGTAGGTAGTGAGTAATGACTTGGTAATAGATGTATGTATATGGTGTGAATGAGGTGGTGGCTCAGTGTTGTGTGGTTTTATGGGCATATAAGAAGAATGGGTGGAAATATACTTGTGAAGAGGATATACAAAGTTGAGGTTCAGGCTGTGCGAAGGGGTGGAAGACCGTGTAAAAGGTGGTTTGATTATGTAAATGAGTGTTTGAGTGATAAAAGAGCTGGTTGAGAAGGCGGTCGGGGATATTTTGTATGATAGGTGTGTATGGATGTTGTTTGTGAGAAGAGCTAGTGGCTATCTGCCCAGTGGTGAATCTTGACTGGATGAGATGCTACATCACGTAGCACCCCATTGCTAATGAAGGGGTGGGAGAGGCGGGTAGTTTTAGCTGGGGCGGCAATACCTTGTCAGTTGTCAATGCTCAAGTCATGAAAATTTCATCTACTAGATTATTGATTTTAGTGTTCTCCGGGCTGTCTGACCGAGCAGACCCGAGAAAGGATATGGCCTGTACCGTGTTTTCCCGCGGACCCCTCAGGGAATGTATATTGTGATGTATGCAACTACAGTCTCCCATATTGAGGGTGGACAGATGGAATCCCCAAGCCCTCCTGAGCTACCAGAAAAGGCAGGATGTGACCATTCTAGATGCCTTTTCAGAATACAGCACCGCACCCCTCCACACAGTGTAACACATCATAGAAAACTGCAGTGCATACAGCCACACACGCCCACAACACAATATCCACTCTTTGAAGGCTCTATGTAAACTTCAGGGTCTCGGGGAGGGGGGGGGGGTTGCTCTGCTTGATGATCAGGAATAACTACAGTTATGCACATTCTGGACAGGCCTTCCCGATGGTCATATTCAGCCTCTGTAAGTAAATAGGTTTATATATCACGCTCTTCAAGGGCACATACCTTCACAGAGCGCCTGGCCGTCGGAAGACTATGGAGAAGAGATGCATGTTCAAAGCCCTCTTGAAGGCACCGAGGGTGGAGCAGGAACGAATGGCAGGGGGCAGGGCGTTCTGCAATCTAGCCATGTAGACTATCCTCACGAAGGAGGGAGGATTCCGAAGTGTGGATGTCAGGAGATGTGCATTCAGCCAGGTGTTGTGTGAAAGTAACTAAATAGAGCATTTAGTGAAATGGGTGCGGATATGTTTTTGGAAGCTGGTTTAAACGCTGTTAAAGTAGTTGCTATTTACAGCTAGTTCGTTCTCCCTAGCGTATTGGATGTGGCTTTGGACTTATAGCGTCTAGGCACGGGTTCAAACCTAACGAGATCGGAGACTAAACACTCGCCGGCTTTCCGAGCTGGACGCTCATTGGTGGACACACTGAACATAACCCCGCGCGGCTAAGTAGCTTTACACGCATCATTAAGCGCATAGCCAATCGTAACACCTCTATATTTCCTTTCCCGTCTTGGCAGCACAATATAGGCACTCTTTTGTTGCAGAGCCCTGCTGACGGAGTTCTAGTGTCCCTTATGGGGGTTCTCGTATCCACATACATACACGGAGCTGCGAAAGGTTCTATGATCCCCTGGTTGGTGCCTTCGGGCTTACCTACGTTTGTCATTCTGATCTATATGGGCATTTCATCTGGCCGGAGGATCTTGGCCATAATGCGAGGGATGGGTGGCGTGACCTACTAAAGCTATTTTGTGTTTTTTAATTCCCCTTTTCTTGCAGTGGTGGGAATGGCAATTTTGTATTGTCCACCAGCACTCTAGGTTATACTCATGTCCTCGGTGGTGTCGCACCAATGGTGAAGGATGGCTACGGTGCTTTCTACGTGATGCTTCCTGACCGGTGGGTGACCTCGAGTATTTCAGTAAAAATGAAAATGATTTTTTCGTCAAGATTATCTTTGATTTTTGCGTAGGTGTAGGCTCGTGCAATCGCTCTTTTCGCGCATGTGCAAGCCTCCCACTAGCTTCTTAGATAGAGCGTTAGATTTCCACGCCTATGTAACGATTTCGATTCCTAAGCGACAACGGACGCACATACATCGGCGTTAGTCGAGATTGACGCAAATAGGAGTGCGGCGAATTTGACACGTGCCTGCAGCCAGCTCTATCCACATATGTATGTCAGTCCTTCGCAGACACAATACATCACTTCCATTTATACCATCAGCACAAGGGGTCACTTTATCCAAACTACCTTGCTGTAGAACCGGTGGCTCTTCACGGGGTAGAGTGTGTAGTTAGATCTGGTCGAGTGGCAGCACGTCCTCCCGGCCCGTGTGCCTGTGAAGAGGCGATAAGTGATCACCCATCCTTCTCTACTTTTCCCAGCTTTTTCTCTTGATATTGAGAGAGGTTCTGATGGATGGGTGCAATTCGGGCCTCGAATCCTCACCCGGTCGAGTGGCGGGTTATACCGAGACGTCCCTTCCCGCTGCGAGGGTCGAAAGCCCGATGATTGGTGGATGTGCGAGGCCGGGTGTATGCTGTGCCATCGACTCTTCATTTCTTGCAAATCGCGCACGGGGAGACCATGCCAGACCCTTCCTTTATGGGACAAAAACCGGACAGTATAACCAGGGTTGTTAAGGTCCATCCTAGCTCAATTTCGAGAACACTATACAACATGGAGTCTTGGGCAGTAAACCCCAATGGGCTCTGCCCCCCCCACTACTTATTATATTGAATAGATGTAACCTGGAAGGCCACTGTACCGGTTCCCCAAATTTTGCCTTAGAAGCCAGGTTCGCCGGGTCTGAAGTTCCCCGGATAGCTGAAAGGAGCTCCTTCTTTAGATGAGTAGGGACAGCAAGGTGCCTTTGCCCCAGATGGAAGGATCTTTCCCGGTAGAGGACACTGACTCGGTGAGAAATACCCCCAAACCCACCCCTGTACTCTTCGTCATGTTCGATCGTGTCATGCTCCTTAAGTTGGTGAGAGCTGGTTGGTATAGCTACCATCTAAAGGTATTCGTGCCATAACCGCGGATATGTTACCACTACAATCACTACACCGGGCAGAGTCATCCTGCCCTAAGGTCAGACCATTTCACACTGCAAAAAATAAACCTCACACCATCACGAACAATATCTCACCCTGCTGAACCAGGCTAATAGCTTGGTATGGAAAGTGGGGATTTTTCGTTTCTCTGTGAATCAGTTTTGATGACACTTTTTCCAGCTGGTCTGCACAATATGGCAACACTGATGTTATGTTTTCATTATGCTGTGTGGCGTCCTTCAATTTTTATTTCAGATTCATCGTTTGTTGGATGAACCACGCTAATAGCTTTCGAATGAAAGTAACTCATCGATATATTTTGAAAAAAACGAAAGATAATTATACACATTAAGCATATCTTGTGCATATATTTAACAGAAAATCATAATTATAATATATGATTCATCATCATCATCTTCGTTTTTCATCCTCTTGGTCCCGCTTCTACAGGGTTAGATGGTCATATGACTCTTCTTAAGCCCTTCCCCCTCCCAGGATACGAGTCCTGGTGTTCTTCGGTACATGGGGACAACCACTGGCGGTGAAAATGACTGCTTGTTTGCCCGGGTTTCCCTCGTAACTGGCGAACAAAATATTCCTCAAATCCCCCAAAAGTTGTCACAGTTTTGGAGGTCCCATAATCGGATCGCTTCTTCCTTAACGAAGGGTACTTCAGAAATCGTCTAATCATGTTAACATGGCGAGGTAACTTCTTCGCAATAACACGAGCAGAGGTGACTTCAGCACTTTTCTCGATGATGAAAGACTTTCCTTCATCGTTGAGGCCTCTGCGTCGTCCCATTGTTCCTAAAGAGGATGATGCTATTAACCTGGTTCATCCCCCCAAAAAAACGACGATTCCGAAATAAAAATTGAAGGCCGCCACGCAGCATAATGAAAACAACATCAGTGTTGCCATATTGTGGTGACCAAGGGCGAAAAGTTTCCATCAAACTGATTGACAGAGAACCAAGAAATCCTAACATTCCCTACCAGGCTATTAGTGCGGTGCATGGTGTAGTTGGATCCCACCTCGCAGAAGACAGGTAGGTGGACTGGAGGGTAACTGTTAACTCTTCCACTGCCTCGGCCATATGAATCAAACCTGTCAAGGCTGTTTTTTTTAGCTGTAGCCTTCCTGTAGGGCAAGAGAAAAAGAGTTGAAGAGTCGTCCAGTCATATCCAAGTGGATATGGTACGACCAACCACCTGGATCCAATCCTGGAGTGGGACCCTCTCACTTGGATGTATCCACGTGAGATTAGGTTGCAATAGAACTTCCCCTTCCTATTTGTTACATGGACTGAGAACCGCTTCATTTTCTTGCCTTGACCTATCTTTGTGCTCTTCGGATGCACAGCCTGATTTTGATTGGGGGGTGGTCGATGACCTCCATGGTAGTGATCACTTTCCCATTCAAATATCATTTTCAGGGCAACTGCCGCCTGAGAGACCACCTCGGTGGTGCTTGGCGCGGGCGCGGTGGCCTGCATTTCAGGAAATGACTGAATTCTCTATCTCAGTCGAGGAGTTTAGGTCGGTAGATGAGGCCGTTGAGTTCTTCTCCGGCAACCTCATCGCCGTGGGCCTGACTACTATTCCTAGGACGTCTGGCCGTTTTGCACGCCGACCACTCGCATGGTGGTCGGCCGAGTGTGAGACGGCCCTCAAACAGAAGCGTTATGCCTACATGCGCTATAAGCGCCGCCCGAACGATTTCACTGTCGCTGAATTTCGTCGGGCTAGGGCTAGGTTCCGGTATATTTCGAAGCACGCCCGCCGCTCTTCTTGGCGGGCATACGTGTCTTCACTTAACGGGAAGACCCCTTTAGCTGAGGTGTGGAAGCGAGTCAAAAGGATTCGGGGCAAGTTGTCGCAGGACCCCCCTCCCGTTCTCCAGGAGAATGGGACCGCAATCTCGGACCCCGCGTCCGTGGCGGAATCCTTAGCGACCGCTTTTTCCGCATTCTCTAGCCGTGATGCTGCTCCGCCAGCATTCAATGCACGTCGTGATGTCGCGGAAGGCCGCCGGCTGGACTTTACCTCCAGAGGCGGAGAACCCTTCAACGACAAGCTTACTGTGAGTGAGTTGCGTTCCGCTCTCGCTTCGTGCGCGGACACCGCCCATGGTCCGGACGATGTCCCGTACGCCATGCTTCGACACCTGGGTGAGCGAGGCATGGCCTTTCTGTTAGATTTGTTCAACAGGATCTGGGTGGAAGGTCTTCTCCCAGACTCCTGGCGAATCGCTACTGTGCTCGCCTTTCGCAAGCCGGGGAGAGATCACTCTACTCCGACCGGTTTCCGCCCAATCTCTCTAACCTCTTGCGTGTGCAAGTTGATGGAGAAATTGGTAAATGTTAGATTAGCCTATTTCCTGGACAGCGGAGGCCATCTGTCTTCTGCGCAGTGCGGCTTCCGTAAGTTCCACTCCACGTCGGATGCTCTGCTCCGACTGGAAAGTGCCGTCTGCGAGGCTTTCCTTCGTAGACAGCACTACGCCACGGTGTTTTTTGATCTGGAGAAGGCCTATGATACCGCATGGCGATACGGTATCATGGAGACTCTCCACACGATGGGGGCGAGGGGACGCCTCCCAATGTTTATATCTGAATTTTTGCGAGATCGTCGATTCCGCGTACGGGTGGGGGGAGCCCTCTCCGGCCCAAAGGAGCAGGAAGAGGGTGTCCCGCAGGGAAGTGTCCTCAGTGTCACACTCTTTGCCCTGAGCATCAACGGCATCACCTCGGTGCTGCCGGAAGATGTTCTCGCTACGCTCTACGTGGACGACCTTTCGATCTCTTTTGGCGCGGCCCAGATGCCAACTCTGGAGCGTCGACTCCAACAGGCATTGAACCGCGTCTCTCGCTATGCCGAAGCGCACAGGTTTCGGTTTTCTTTGGCCAAGACTAAGGTGGTGCACTTCTGCCGCCATCCACGGCTTCACCCCGACCCAGATTTGTTTCTTAATGGGGTGCGCCTGGATGTGGTTGAGTCGCACCGTTTCCTTGGTCTTGTATTCGACCGACGCCTCACCTGGGAGGCTCATATTCGCAGCCTTAGGGTCTCTTGTACCCGCGCCATGGACATTCTCCGTTCTGTGACGTTCAGCGCTTGGGGCGCTGATAGGGCTACCGCCTTACTTTTTTATCGATCCTTTGTTCGCTCGAAGCTCGACTACGGATGCGAGTTTTATGCATCCGCAGCCGAGCGTTTATTGCGGAAGGTGGATTCGATCCACCACACCGGCCTTCGCCTTGCGACCGGTGCCTTCCGCACTTCCCCCATTGAGAGCCTGTTGGTCGATGCTGGGGAGATGCCACTCGCTCTGCGCCGCGTGCAGTGCATCACTCGCCTGTACGCGCGAGCCCAGCGCCTCCCTCAGTCGCCAACAGCTCTCACTGCATCCGCAGCTGATCTCGATGGTGCCTATGCCGCCGAGAGACGCCAGTCATACCCTAAGCCCTTTGGGTTTAGGGCCAGGAAACTCCTTCGAGAGGTAGATATAGCTCTCGGGCCGGTGGCGCCCCTGGTTTTCCCCAGACGCCACCCTGGAGGGTACCACATTTGGCTATTTGTCGCCACGCCTCTGCTCCCAAAGCTTGTACTGCGCCGGGAGTATTGCGTTCGACCTTTTTGGAGCACACATCGTGTCACGCTGGTACCGTGCCAGTGTATACGGATGGCTCCAATTCTGAAGAGGGGGTCGGCTTCCACGCCGTATCCCCTCTGTTTGAAGTCAGCGGGGCTCTACCAGGCGCTGCGTCTGTCTTCACGGCCGAGCTGGTGGCAATACACCACTCGGTACGGGAGATTACGCGACGTGCCCGGTTCGGAGACCGGATTGTGATCTATAGCGACTCACAAAGCGCCCTGAGTGCTCTCGGGGCATTGGAATCTCCGCATCCCCTGGTTCGCGAAATCCGTGACGCCACGGTTTTGGCGAGCCGGGCAGATGTCGAGATTATCTTCTGCTGGGTTCCTGGACATGTAGGAATTGCGGGGAATGAGCGCGCCGATGAGGCCGCCAAAGAGTCCGCGAGGACTCTGCGACCGGACCAGCGTTTCGCTCTTCCTCACACTGACTACATGGCAGGAATACGGGCAGCTCTTCGGACTGCTTGGCAAAGAAGATGGGAGACGGCCGAGGGGAACTTAAAGTTGCGTGCCATTGCGCCGCGACTGTTCCCATGGACCTATCCCCCAATGCCGCGGCGGCTTCAGGTTGCTTTCTGTCGTGATGTCGCGGAAGGCCGCCGGCTGGACTTTACCTCCAGAGGCGGAGAACCCTTCAACGACAAGCTTACTGTGAGTGAGTTGCGTTCCGCTCTCGCTTCGTGCGCGGACACCGCCCATGGTCCGGACGATGTCCCGTACGCCATGCTTCGACACCTGGGTGAGCGAGGCATGGCCTTTCTGTTAGATTTGTTCAACAGGATCTGGGTGGAAGGTCTTCTCCCAGACTCCTGGCGAATCGCTACTGTGCTCGCCTTTCGCAAGCCGGGGAGAGATCACTCTACTCCGACCGGTTTCCGCCCAATCTCTCTAACCTCTTGCGTGTGCAAGTTGATGGAGAAATTGGTAAATGTTAGATTAGCCTATTTCCTGGACAGCGGAGGCCATCTGTCTTCTGCGCAGTGCGGCTTCCGTAAGTTCCACTCCACGTCGGATGCTCTGCTCCGACTGGAAAGTGCCGTCTGCGAGGCTTTCCTTCGTAGACAGCACTACGCCACGGTGTTTTTTGATCTGGAGAAGGCCTATGATACCGCATGGCGATACGGTATCATGGAGACTCTCCACACGATGGGGGCGAGGGGACGCCTCCCAATGTTTATATCTGAATTTTTGCGAGATCGTCGATTCCGCGTACGGGTGGGGGGAGCCCTCTCCGGCCCAAAGGAGCAGGAAGAGGGTGTCCCGCAGGGAAGTGTCCTCAGTGTCACACTCTTTGCCCTGAGCATCAACGGCATCACCTCGGTGCTGCCGGAAGATGTTCTCGCTACGCTCTACGTGGACGACCTTTCGATCTCTTTTGGCGCGGCCCAGATGCCAACTCTGGAGCGTCGACTCCAACAGGCATTGAACCGCGTCTCTCGCTATGCCGAAGCGCACAGGTTTCGGTTTTCTTTGGCCAAGACTAAGGTGGTGCACTTCTGCCGCCATCCACGGCTTCACCCCGACCCAGATTTGTTTCTTAATGGGGTGCGCCTGGATGTGGTTGAGTAGCACCGTTTCCTTGGTCTTGTATTCGACCGACGCCTCACCTGGGAGGCTCATATTCGCAGCCTTAGGGTCTCTTGTACCCGCGCCATGGACATTCTCCGTTCTGTGACGTTCAGCGCTTGGGGCGCTGATAGGGCTACCGCCTTACTTTTTTATCGATCCTTTGTTCGCTCGAAGCTCGACTACGGATGCGAGTTTTATGCATCCGCAGCCGAGCGTTTATTGCGGAAGGTGGATTCGATCAACCACACCGGCCTTCGCCTTGCGACCGGTGCCTTCCGCACTTCCCCCATTGAGAGCCTGTTGGTCGATGCTGGGGAGATGCCACTCGCTCTGCGCCGCGTGCAGTGCATCACTCGCCTGTACGCGCGAGCCCAGCGCCTCCCTCAGTCGCCAACAGCTCTCACTGCATCCGCAGCTGATCTCGATGGTGCCTATGCCGCCGAGAGACGCCAGTCATACCCTAAGCCCTTTGGGTTTAGGGCCAGGAAACTCCTTCGAGAGGTAGATATAGCTCTCGGGCCGGTGGCGCCCCTGGTTTTCCCCAGACGCCACCCTGGAGGGTACCACATTTGGCTATTTGTCGCCACGCCTCTGCTCCCAAAGCTTGTACTGCGCCGGGAGTATTGCGTTCGACCTTTTTGGAGCACACATCGTGTCACGCTGGTACCGTGCCAGTGTATACGGATGGCTCCAATTCTGAAGAGGGGGTCGGCTTCCACGCCGTATCCCCTCTGTTTGAAGTCAGCGGGGCTCTACCAGGCGCTGCGTCTGTCTTCACGGCCGAGCTGGTGGCAATACACCACTCGGTACGGGAGATTACGCGACGTGCCCGGTTCGGAGACCGGATTGTGATCTATAGCGACTCACAAAGCGCCCTGAGTGCTCTCGGGGCATTGGAATCTCCGCATCCCCTGGTTCGCGAAATCCGTGACGCCACGGTTTTGGCGAGCCGGGCAGATGTCGAGATTATCTTCTGCTGGGTTCCTGGACATGTAGGAATTGCGGGGAATGAGCGCGCCGATGAGGCCGCCAAAGAGTCCGCGAGGACTCTGCGACCGGACCAGCGTTTCGCTCTTCCTCACACTGACTACATGGCAGGAATACGGGCAGCTCTTCGGACTGCTTGGCAAAGAAGATGGGAGACGGCCGAGGGGAACTTAAAGTTGCGTGCCATTGCGCCGCGACTGTTCCCATGGACCTATCCCCCAATGCCGCGGCGGCTTCAGGTTGCTTTCTGTCGTCTTCGAATCGGACACACTCGTGTGACGCATCGCTACTTGATGGAGCGCTCGCCTGCGCCCTATTGCAACGACTGCGTCGTCCCCCAGACTGTTCGGCACATTCTTGTCCAATGTCCCAGTCTGGGTGATCTTCGCGCACGATACCTGTCCCGGTACCGGGATGGGCGGGGTCGCTACCGCCTGTCCCTTGTACTCGGGACGAGTGTGTGCACCATGACTAGTGGACTTATTGACTTTTTGGGGGAGGCTGGCCTTCTCCCTTTCATTTAACACAGTTTTATTGTTGTTGTTGTTTTTGTTATTGTTTTTGTTATTGCTTTTTTATTGTTATTTCGTTTTATTGTTTCCTATTTAATTTTTAAAGTAGCCTAGAACTAGGCTGTTTGTTTACGGCGACTAATGCCTAAGTCGGCAGTCGCCAGATAGCTGCTTAATTAAAAAAAAAAAAAAAATGTTACATGGACTGCTATAAAATTCTCACAGCATGCAACATCCTCCCGCTCACTCGATGAATATCTCCTTAAACCGGCGCCTGGCAGATTTGTGTACGGGGTACATCTTTCCTTGAAAGGAATGGCCTTTCTGTCGAACATGATCCAGGATATCGTAGAGAGGACCGAAAGGAGTATCCGGCCTAGAGTGAGGGCGGACGTACGCCAGTGCGCCCGTGTCACCCTAGGAACGACCTTCTCAGAGGTCGCAAAAAGGGGTGCCTCGCCAACAAACAAGCCGGGAAACGGAAGAGCGTAGGGAGTCCTACAGTCGGGGACTCCCTGAAAGTTCTTCTGTTCAATGCGAGGTCAATCAGGAACAAGTTTCCTGAGCTCCGTGGCCTCGTAGCGACGGAAGAACCCAAAATGGTAGCCATAACAGAATCGTGGATAAAAACCTCAAACCGAGACTTGGAAGGCGAATTCACGGTTCCTGGCTACTAACTCTTCCACACAGATAGGCCAGACAGAGAGGGTAGCGGTGTAATGTTGTATGTCAAGGATACAATCAAATCTACGAACTCCAACATTATATCCGATCCCGAGCTCCTAGGCGTTGACCTAGAGATAGGTCCTGTCAGATACAGGACCCTGGTACTTTACAGACCCCCTTCCCAACCCGTTGAGAAGGACAGGGAACTGTACCAGCTGCTGGGTGAGCTTGTTCAAGGCAGAGTGTGCATCGTTATGGGCGACTTCAACAGACAAGTTGACTGGGAAACCAGAGCAGCCTGTGGCGAGAGCGCGCTACTCCTGGAGTTCGCCAACAACGAGTTCCTCACTCAATGGGTCAGAGAACCGACGAGAGGAGACAATATCCTCGACTTGGTCTTCACCTCTGAGGATGATATCGTTGAGGATGTCTCTGTAGGCGAAGAGCTCGGTGGCAGTGATCACCAGCTAGTTAGATTTACCGTCAAGATCCCGAAGGTAAGGTCTGTTGCCAGTCAATCAAGGAAACTTGACTTGAGAAGAGCAGACTTTGCAATCCTTCGTGCTGGGCTGACTGATGTAAGGCTAGCGGTATACGAAGAGGTTGAGGATACGTGGAACAATTTCAAAAATAAATTCATGAGTCTTCAATCAAGTTGCATCCCTCTGAAATGCCTCCGTCGGTCTTTTGTTCAACCAAAGTGGTTTAATCGAGAAATCGGCCAACTGCTTAGGGCGAAGAGAAATGCGTACCGGCGATCGAAGATCTCGGGTGCCTTTGACGAGTACCGGAGGCTAGCCAGGAGAGTGAAGTCCAGCATAAGGGCGGCTAAGCGTACTGAGGAACTCTGAGTGGCGAGACTCTGCAAGGAAAATCCCAAGGAGTTCTTCGGCTATGTAAATAGCCGTAAACCAATCCATCGTAGGATTGGGCCCTTAGTGGACGAGGAGGGTGCATTAACTCATTCAGATGCAGAAAATGCTAACCTTCTCAATGACTACTTCTCCTCAGTGTGGTCCCATCCCCCAGCCTACGGATTCCTACTCGGGGGAAAAGCTGGAAGCAATGGACTTCACCGAAGGAGAAATAAAGAAAAAGATCGCTGACCTAAAGACGAATAAGTCCCCTGGACCGTACGGGTTTCTACCCAAGGTGTTGAAGGAAGTGTGCGATGAAGTATCACAACATCTGTGCGCTATCTTTAACATGTCAATCCGGACCGGATGCGTTCCTAGAGACTGGCGTGAGGCGGAGGTGACTCCGATCTTCAAGAAAGGAGCCCCCAGCCATCCGTCAAACTACCGACCTATCAGTCTGACTTCGATAGTCGGTAAACTCATGGAAAGCATGATGGTGGAGAAGATAACGTCGTATTTAGAGTCAAACCTGCTACCGAGGAGTTCCCAGCACGGCTTCCGAAGGCAACGGTCATGCCTGACGAACCTTGTGGAATTCTTCCACTTCGTGTTCAGTGAGCACGATCGGGACAAGGCAGTGGATGTGGTTTACTTAGACTTTCAGAAAGCCTTTGATAAGGTACCACACCGCCGCCTTCTCCGGAAAGTGCGAGCGTTGGGCATAGACGGAAAAGTAGCCGGCTGGATCGAGAACTGGCTAAGTGGCAGACGGCAACGGGTGGTGGTGAATGGACAGGCTTCTGAGTGGGTGCCCGTTACTAGCGGGGTGCCTCAAGGTTCTGTCCTGGGACCACTACTATTCATCATCTACGTCAACGACATGGACGGTGACATGGTTGCCAAGATTTCCAAATTTGCCGACGATACCAAGCTTGGTATGAACGTTGCAAAGGATGGAAATACTGCCCGCCTGCAGGAAGATCTTGGGAAGATTGGGGAGTGGTCGGACACGGGGCAAATGCCTTTTAACGTGGGGAAATGCAAAGTAATGCATATCGGCCACAGAAACCCCCAAACTCATTATATCCTTAAGGGCACTGCTCTAGAATCAAGTGACACTAGCGACCTCAAGTTCTCGAAACAGTGCATCGAGACAGAGAAGAAAGCCCAAAGGATGTTAGGCTACATAAGCGCGAGTTTGGATACCGTAACAGGGAGATAGTACTTTGTCTGTACAACTCCCTCGTTCGGCCGCACCTGGAGTATGCCGTACAATTTTGGAGTCCTTCGTTTCGAAAGGACATCGCAAGGTTGGAACGCGTACAAGCTAGGGCAACCAAACTGATTCCCTCTATCCGACATAAAAGTTGTGAGGATTAGATCTGTTCTTGCTGGAAACCGGTAGACTGCGTGGTCAGCTCATCGAAGTTTTCAAAATACTTCGAGGGTTCGACAATGTTGACTACCGGGATATTTTCACACTGAGTGAGAACAGAACGCGCAATCACGGCTTCAAACTTGAACTGAAGCGTTACAACCGCAATCTGTGTGGAAACTTTTTCACCTACAGTATCTGCGGTAAGTGGAACGCACTTCCAGTGGAAGTTGTCAACAGTGAATCTGTTGACCAGTTCAAGTCAAGACTAGACAAAGTCTTGAAAAGTGGCCGTTTAGGGACGCAAAACAATTGAGCAGCCATGTGCCCGCTCGATTGCTAATCCAAAGGTACCCTCTTTGAATGGACCGTAAGGTCTCCTAGGGTACCTTCTTTCCTTGTAACTCCCTCCGCTCTAACCTGGTCCCTCAGGACAGCTCCACTTAATTGTGGTAATGTTAGCGAGGTCCTACGGCATAGCCCGTCGGATCAAAGCTTTCTTCCTTAATCTCCCAATGGGTCGGAGAAAGCAGAATTCATCTTCTCCTGGGAAACCATTAACAACAACAACCTGCAGACTTGATGAATCCGGTCAACCTGAAATCTCTCTTAACTCCTCCAAGGCCTTACACGAGAAAGATGTAAGTTCGAGTATGTGAATTGCGCCTAGTTTCACCCTGTTTCCGCGAACCCAATTTCGTTTAGGGCTAAGGAAACTACGCGATTTTTATTTCCCCGGCGGCTGTCCCCTTATTGGTGGTTGCCATACAAAAGAAATAAAAAAAAATAAATAAATTGCTGTTTTGTGGTTTAAAGTGTCCAGGAGATCTTGCAGTGTCGTATCTGTTGTTGAATTAGTGCTTGGATGTTTCGTTTTATTAATATCGGCGGTGTTTTGGGTCCTCTCTCGGTCCGTCTAACCAGGCACTTCATAGGCCTCTGTTTAATAAAAAAAGTACACTCCCTCCTTGCCCTACCAAGTCAATTCCGCCTACGGGTGGGGAGAGCTCTCTTCGGTCCAATATAGCAGGAAGCGTGGGTTTTCCAGGAAAGTGCCCGCATTGTCACTGTTGTGAACATCATCGGTGTCTCCTCGGTGCTGCCGGAAGATGTTCTTTCCACCCCACGTAAACGATTTTTCGATTTCGCTTATTTATGTAGGATATCTAGTTGTGGGATGTGAGAAGGTCCATCCGGACCGTCGAATCGGACTGCACCCCTGAAAGGTACTTCAAGGGCCGGGGAATGGGACGCAAATTGATGTTTTGTGGTTTCCTTCATTTCGAGGCTAATCTACTTTCAATATCGTTGAATAAAACTTGCTTTTTCTTAGGTGATTGGTACGAAAATTTCACGAACGTTGTAGCCTATGCCCAATGCACAGAACCACGGTTATAGAAGTATCATAACCGCCTTGTCTAAAGCCTGGGAGTTGGTATGCTCCTCTGGTATAACCTGAAAAAAGATAAGAAAATAGGAGACAGAATAGAATGTGAAAAAAGAGTAAGCGAATATGCAGAGTTAAGTCAGGTCGGTCCAGTCCCGATTGATTTAAGGCATCCCTAAGGTTGTACTTGAGAAACCATTTTAGGCATGGGTCCGATCCTATTTCTTACAACTAAAACATTTCCTAGTCATTAAATTGAGTAACTGATTCTTGTATCCCTCAGGCTCTACTTTTACCTGACCAATTTTGTGAATGGAGAAACGTCCTTAGAAGAATATTCTGCCTGCCTAACGCGATCGCTAATTTATATGTACGAGATCATGTCTGAGTTATCCTCGCAGCTATAACAAAAGTATTCCAATAATTATCGTTCGTTTTCCCCCTTACTACAGTTTAGTGTTTAGCAATTGTGCAGTTTGAAGATACTTCATTCCTCATCATATCTATCCCACCATGTTAATTGCTTCGGAATTAAAGTTAGTTATTTTTTTAAGAGTACTTCAGAAACTATTCTCTGGTTATGGAGAAATTAATTTTAGCTGGGTTTTTTTTGTAATTTTACCAAGTTTTAAGCGATCGAGATACCTCGTATTTAAGACGAAATTACCGGTGATAATTTTTAATGAGATTTTAGTGAGTAAATAACATTTTTTGCCAAAGTGAGATTGGATTTCTTTTGTTATTCATTGCATCGACCCCATTTGTTCTGCATTGTTTAAGCGTTCCTGAATGTTTTTTAAACCATATATATTTAAGGAAATATATTCTTTTATTGGTTGATCTTTTCGGTAGTGAGAAGAATGGGTAGAACAAAATAAACGATAATAACAAGTATTAAGAAGATTGCGACAGCAAACCCATCATCCCTTAAAAATACTAGGGTCTGAGGGGCGTATTTGAAATTTTCAGGAGCAAATTTGCACGAACAACTGGTATTCACCTCTGCAGGAATTTTCTTGTGTAAAGCCTGATCGTATTTTTCCTTTTTGAGATATTTACTAAAGTACGATGATTTTTAAGTTTTCTTGTGCGTTGCCCTTACCTTTTCCTTTAATTAGCTATACTGTTGTTTTGTTTCTCCTCTTTCCCTGTTGTTTTACCTCTTTTTGATATCTTCGAACTGGGTAATGTTCCCGAAGAAAAGTTTTGTCTTCATAAGGAGAGAGTCGAGGTGGATTCACCAATTTGACTTTCACGATCGTTAGCACCTTTATATCCATGAGTTCGAGAGACGCAGTGGTACACACCAAAGCCTGAATCTCGTATTGTCAAAAGATTGCTTTGGCGCGTTTAGGAATCCAGCAACTAGTTTTCACGTCATCCGCTACTACACCGAACGAGGTAACTTCACACAAAAGACACTAAATTGTAAACACAAATAGAAACTTATTCGACGATGTTGAGTGACTGTTTGAGTAAATTGAGGAATCATGATCCCAATTAGTTCTTAGCTCAGAACTGGCCACGAAGTGTTGAGACAGCCTACGTAAGTTTCGAATAGAAAAAAAAACCCTCTTAAGTTTGAGAAGCTTCGCTAATTGCAATATTAAAAATGAATTAACATTAAATCAAGTGGAAGTAAGAATCAATGACATTTGTTCACAGTGAAAAAAATCCAGCTTCCAAACCGCAGATATTTTTTGTTTTATCAAACTCTATTTCCAAAGCCACTACCACACTCGGCATATTTTATTTCAGTTTTTCTTAGGTCTTGTCTGTTTCCTTTTCTTTACAGCATCATTTTACCTATTGAGCAAATATTAGCTTGAATGTATAGTTGATTTTATATGATTCATAGGCTACGGTCTAGCCTGTGGGAAACAACAATTCCGATTATTGAGAAGTTAAGCCAATCGGGTGTGTTTAGTCACCGAATGGAGACCCGATCGCAATCATAGCGATTGTCATAAGCTGTTGTTACCCATGGTTCTTATTCCACCTTAAACTAGGCCCCCACAGAGAAATAAAGCATTTTAAATGAATGCAGATCCTATTCTATACAGGGTTGGTAACATCAGGGAGTAGGTGTCCAAACTAGCTTATCTTCATGGCCGCCTTGTAGTGTTTATGTAGTGTCTGGTTGGCTCTTGATCCTATGCCAAGAGAGAATATTTTCCCGACTCATTAACATGTTTGGTCGTCCACTTGTTTATTGATGAGTTTCGTTCGCTAATTTTCATGAGGAATATGTGAAGAAATTTATGCATTTTTTTCTTATTTGTAACTTTTTATTTGGAAATCATGTTTGTTTTCTGTCTGTATTTTTGTTTTGTTTAAAATACAACCGTGCATGTATTTTTAGTTTAGAATGTCAATGCTTGATTAGAGCTGTTATGTTAATCAATAAGGTACAGATAGACAGCACGTAGTTCTTTACACGAGTATACCAATGCACTTTTAGATTTATCAGTTTGAGATTTTATAGTTTTATTTTATACTTTATAAATTTACATTCTGTTTTTAGGCTCCTGCTAGGTTATCCGGTCTCAGCAGTGTTAGTGGGTGCTAGATTTTTCACTTTAATGGGGCAACTTTATTACCATGGTCGAATATTTTTCAATTAAACTGGTAAAACAATCGTGTTTTTCTATGCCTGAGAAAGTGCGCAGACTTTACCTGCGGATATTATAACGGTGTAGGGCGGGGTGGGGTCAAATGGGTATAGTTCTTTGCATTTTACCTTGCTCACAAAAAATAGTTAAGACTTGACAGTGTTTTATACCTGTATATACATATTGATATGTTCCGTTGTATTTACACATGTTTCCTTTCACTTTGAACTATAGGCCCCTAGATATTAGCTAGGTCTCTAGCCTACCTACACTTCTCTACACGCCCCACCGGGCCTCCATCTCAGGGATATGGTACTGACCCCTGCTCCAAACTAATTCTGGTTCTTTGGTCACTCTGTCAATGTCTCTAGCAGAGTAATCAAGTGTGTCCATTCTCAGGCCAGTGTGAGGTTCTAGATCGAACCATACAGCTCCCCTCCAAACTTTTTTTTCTTTATTTTTACAACCCTACCAGGAAACAGTTCTCCCTCATAAGACACTGCTACATAGGTTAGATTTTCAACTATATCTTTCAGTTGCCACTTCTTTCCTACATTCCTTCTACCATCACTCACTAGTTGTACAGTCGCCGCAACGGAAGTCTGGACCCTCGCTATTTTATGTTATTTTTATATTATTTACCTCTATTAGGTTAGGTTAATATAATTATAAACACTTTTGTTGATACTTTTAATATTTTATGATCTCCCCCTTGGCCTTGATGACAACCTGCATCCTTTTGGGCATACTTGCAACAAGATTTTTGAAGTAATTCAAGTCCATGTTGGTGCACCACACTTTCTTGATGATCTCATGAAGGTCCTGCACTGATGACACATTGGCCCTATTAACCTTGTATTTGATGACTTTCCATGCGTTTTCAATGGGGTTGAGATCGGGACTGTTCCCAGGCGAGTCCAACACGTTGATGCGCTTTCTCTAGCAATTGCTTGATCAAATTAGCCTTGTGACAAGGAGCTGAATCATGCATAAAGATGGATGTTCCATGAAGTTCCATATGATTGAATAGATGACCTTCCAAAACTTCCTTGTAGCGCTGAGCATTCATGGTCACATTCTTTGGCAAGAAATATAAACCACCTCGCCTAACTTGGCACTGAAACAACCCCAAACCATAACTGAGGGACTGTGTTTTACAGTCTTCATACTCTGTACTGGGAGCTGTACTTGTTTGACCCAACCGGCCTCCTTACCTTTACTCTCTGTGACCTTATGACCTGAAATGTGCTTTTATCTGACCACTGTTCCAGTGTCCAGCCCTTGTGCTGCTTTCAAAATGAAGCCTCTTCCTTATGCGGTCATTCGACAGCAGTTTGAGCGCGGCAGTACGGCTGGGGAGTTTCAAATCTTTCAGAAGACGATGCTGTACGGTCCGTTCCGAGACACTTTTGGAGGAGGTTCGGGTACATTTCCTTGTCTGGCTGTTATCCTAGTGTTCTTCATAACCCCTTTTTAGCAAGCGATCTGTCCCCAGTGTAGTCTTTTTCTCTGGTCCCTGGCGCTTTTTAGGTTGGGGTATGGTGTTTGGGGGAAGCTCACGGGCAGCAAAGAGGTGCGCCATTACGGTAGATTTTGTCCGCCCTTTTCGCAGGCATATTTCATTTATTCTTCCCTTAAAGTGTGAATACGGACCTTTTCCTCATTGTGAGATGCTTGGGTCCAATGGTTGGAATGCTAGTTAAAAGATATATCAGCCAAATATCTCAAAAAAAACCCCACTAAAAGTCACATCGCAAAAAATGAGCGTACCCTCACGACTAAGTCTGAGCGCGTACTGAATAATACAGCGGACACAATGCGCATATATACCTAACAGACGTTGCCAGAAACCGCAACAAAACATTAATCAATTATAGCATTTTCCCCGCAACGATTATTGGACCTATATCAATGCATATAATATGATCAAAAGTCCAGACTTGCGTTGCGGCGACTGTATCTCAATATCACTATCTTCATACTGAGATGACTCACCCTGTGAGTTTGTGCTATTGTAATCTAGTACAAGATTCCTCTTCACTTTTTTCCTCTTGCTGATGGTGTTTCCTTTTCTGCTGCTTTCTTTTTTCTAGCTGCTGCTTCTCTCAGTCTTGCCCTTGATTCAGCTTCAGTTTCACTTCTGCACACTCTTGCGTTTCCTCTTTGCATTCAGTTGAGCGTCCTGGGTTGCTTTGCTCACCGTTAGAGAAAATTGCAGTACACAGTACTTACAAATATTAAGGTAACTACTTATAAATCACATAGATAATGTCTGAAAAGATAAAAACAATGTTATTGTTTAAACACATTGCTTAGGGTACATATTTGCAAGTAGCTACCAATCGGACCCTTACAACACTATCTATACCCATTTGACCCCACATGGTAAAATGTAAATTTTCTTAAAAATTAACATCCATTGTTATTTCCTTTTAGCTATAAAAGCACTAATATGTAATCTATCCAACAACCCAAACTAGATGTTACTAGGTCTAATAGTTTTACTTTATTATGCAAAATTTAGTTAGCTACACAAGGAAGCAAACTGATTTAAATTTGGTTGAAAAGAAAAAAGATATAGCCAAAAAAACGCTATACCCATTTAACCCCACCTCACCCTATGTATAGAGTATAAGAGGGGGCTTCAGCCCTAGGATCAACTGATTGGACAAGATTCTATAACATCACATTTTATCGCTATTAAGAACCATTAATACGGTCTGAGAATGGCAAAGCTTTGTTTCTAAGACAGGATAAAGTGCATACCAGTACCACCTCGTTTACAACCTCATTCACATCTTTCGTTTCGCCATATGTACCTCTTAGTCATTCCTTTTCACTCATTCATTTGTTTTATTCCAAATATTGTTACATTGTCAAGTTTACCACTTATTCCATAGTTTCCTGAAACCTGCTATAAAGCATACGTAGGACAATCTCTGTGCCAAGTAGTAGTGCCCCGCCTTTGCTTTGATGAGCCTGAGAAGTGGAAAATGTATTTATCTTTGTATTTAATAGTCTTAATTTATGTCCTCTTACTTCGCTTTTTCTGTGTGTGTGTCCCTTTATTAAACCCCTCTCTTCTCCTTTCTATTGGACTGACTTGTGATGACGACCCAGTTTCTTAGTATTGGCGTAGTGTACCTACACGTTAATAGTTCAATGCAAATCTTTTTTTATTTTTATCATAAGTACAGGACTTATTTCGGAGCATCACGGACCATCCTCTCTAACTATAGGACAAATAAGGCATCTTCTCTTGCGCTGGAGTTTGCTACTGCCAGACTTCTCAATGTTCGGTTATCACTCGATGAGGGCTCCATGACATAACTCCGGATATCATTCAAGGTTTCTCTGACTCTCGACTCGGTTTGAAAGCGGTCGACTCAAGATTCGGTCATCATTTGATACTGGGTGCGCCATGAGATAAGCCTGTGTATCCTTCGAGGTTTCTTCTGTAGGCGGTCTTTCTTTTTTTTTTAATTGGGTTTTGTTTCTTTCAACTCCCTAGGAATTATTCCCTCGGTGATAGATTTTAAATTGTAAAAAGGTTTTAACAGTTCACTTTCTAATTCTTAAAGGTGGACTGACTAGATTTTATTGGACCTGACGCTTTGAAAATTTTAATTTTAATATAAAACTTCATTTTCGTTTGACAATATTTGAAAGTGTAGCGTCATCAAAATTTCTTACGTCTTCTGTTGTAGGTAAGTTATTTGAATTTTAATTGCTATAAACGTTCATTTAATGTTTTAACGTGGTGTAGATCGTTATTAAGGACATCCGCAGCATTCTGAAGTTGTCTGATGCACTCTTATTGGCTTACAATTATAAAATCACTTGGGGATAATGTTTTAAAAACGAAATTCCATTGGTTTGGGCAACACGACTGTTTTTATCTCCTTTAAATCTCAACCAGTCAAAGATCGGTACAGTAGTGGCTTTTCCAGGGCCCAAGGCTAACTTTGAAAACCAGTCAGGATGCAACAAAATACTTTAACCATCTACTTTCTATCTAATCATCACACAAGTTCCTCCTATCCTTAATGTTCACACAACTATGTATTTTTTTTTAATTTCTATCACCTTCCAAAAAATTTGATCAGTTAACACTTCCAAATACTTCATTTACTGCTCTGTGGCCGATTAAATCATTCTTTTACATACTAGTATGTATTTATGCGCATCGTACTGACATGCTCATCTATACATTGGCTGTTTTAAGGTATATCTGATAAAAATTAGACGCTTGAACAAAGATTATTTTGAAGGACATTCTTCTCAACTTCGGGTCATGTCCATTTTACGCATGTGATTTCGTTTCGTTCAAAGAGACGCGGCTGATTTACTGGGCCTCTTACTTGTCCGATTCCAAAATAAGGAAAATTCCTCGGATCTTATCCCATTCCGTCTTGTTTGACCCGTCCAGGGGTAACAGAGGAGAATGAACTTGCTCATAAACAAACCAATAAAATTTAATGTGCAAAGAAAAATTTATCGAGAAAATAAAAATGTGCTTATATTAATTGGTCCATTAGTACAAATAAGGCAAAATGTTTCATCCGTAACAAGGAATTTAAAGGCATCTTGCAAATACATTTTGCTAAATTGATACAAAATTATCCTGGAAAATTTCTATACTTAACACTAATACTTGGCCTTTCTTACGACTAGGTTTAGATTAAAATTGTTTGGTTGAAACTCGAGTCGAAGTAATTTATGGCTTTACATTATATTAGGAAAGTATATATAGGTATATGTAACAAAGCCCACAAGGAAAATGAAACTAAAATTCTAGTATTTTTTTAACTATTACAAGTTCATTATAATGAACTTGGAATAGAGTTAAAAAATACTTGGATTTTTTTTTTCATTTTCCTTGTGTAGCTTACTCACACGATAATCTGTGAGTTTCAACAAATATATGTATACATATATATACACACACACATTCTATGAGTGTGCCTCCAAATGAATGAATATAAAATTAAGACAAGAATAAGATGAGAAAGGGGAATTACACTTAACAAAATGGAAAGTATTGCAAGCAGTGCATAAGTATATCACATACAGGGGGACGGGGGGCGCTTAAGTGGAAGAACTCCAGACTTTCATTGTCAATAACCAACATTTGGAGGAAATGGTAAGAGATTGTTAAAACCAAGACCTTGAAAATGCACAACTGGCCCCATTTTGTCTTAATTCAGCCTGTTATAAATTTATCAATAAAAAGACCAAATGGAACGAAATATTATAAATTTTGCAGCTGTCGATCAAGAATAAGACTAGTACAAACGCAATTAACATCCATGTGTAGAAGACTCAATTCCTTTTTATTTATCCATACCATTCCTAAATAAAAGTTAAAAGCATACTAAGTCTTCCTTATACCCAATCATTTATTTTTGCATGTTGTTCATCAAACTGGTTAGTTATAAAATTTGAACACTGATAATCACAATATCAGAGTGCATGAAGAAAAGGTGCTCTAATTAAATGCATCCAAGAACAAATAAAGGGCTTACGAAACCGACTAGTTTAGTTTGTATTGCAATTATTTCAGTTAACTGCAAAGAAAATCAAATGATCTGCCATAGCACTTGGAGACATAGTGGTAATTTAAGTATTCAATAAATAATGAAAGGCCACACATTTTTTCGGTTAATTTTTCAATGAATTTACTAAGACATTATTTTTAAATATACTGAATTATTTCAAGCAAAAAGAAAACGTCGGGCAATTAAATTGAAAATGATACCTACTTGCCAACTTAAGTACGAATAAGACTATGCCTAGAATGAGCAAAACTGACGATGAAAATCAATTACTAATTCCTCGATAAAACTTTAATAGTTCTTTCATTTCCATGTTTAAAACAAACTATTTATAGGAATACCGATCTACTAAATGGCTGGTAAGGACTGCTTTTCTTCCAATGAAAGTTCAGGATGCCATACATCGACGATCAAAATGATTCTAATGGATGAACCGTTATGCCACAATTCGTGTTCAAAACTGTCGTCAAAGATAAAGATTTTTCCTTCTTTCCAATGCAATGTTTGATTCACAACCCTCATGGAAACATTCTCCGGAGTCAATAAGCCCAGATGAGCCCTCAATCGGCAGTTGGTTGGGCCTGAGTGAGCGAATACATGTATTCCTGGCGAGAGGACACTGAACTTCGCCTATGAAGAAAGAAAACTAGCAAAATTATCTTTCATATTGCTAAGAATTTGCCTAGCTAGTGATTGATAGTTTATTGATTCCTCAACCTGTATGTCGAATTAGCATCGCTAACGCATTTATCCAATGAGAGGGAGCTTTTTATTTATTTGAAAAGATAGTGTATACTATGCAGGGGAGAGGTTTTTAATGACTTGGGATGAGTAGTGGCTGGAACTGGGTATCAGTTGATTGGTTGTAGTAGATATGAATGGACGATTAGGTGCCAAGAGGAGAGGTTGTACTTCGGGATTAAACGCAAATGCTCTGAATCATGATAGTGAGAGAGAAAAGGAAAGAAGCCTCGATGAAGGGATGGAATACACTGGGGATCTTAATGAGCACGTGGGACATGGTGTCTGATATGACAGGTGGGATGGAGATCACCTGATAAAATATGCGTAGGTTAGTTAGCTTGGTATAACACAGGAAGGAGGGAGGGATGCAGGGTGTCTACTTGTTTGGTGATTTTGAATTCAAGGACTTTTTTAAAAATAATTGTTTTAATACTGAAGTTTTGAGAGGTTAAGTTTGGCGAGCAAATCCAGCCAAATACATAAAAGGATTTTCACATGTTGAAAGAGATTAGTGAATGGAAAGGGGCGGCATGCTGGAATAGAGGCTGACCGTGTAGCTTAGTTAACCGCTTGGTTGCCAGAAGTTACAACGTGCGAGGGTAGCCAGAAGAAGGTGATAAGCTTGTTAACTTTTGTCAAAAGCTGCTCATACAATCGGACTTGCTCACGGATCAATGATTTGGGTGGGAATAATTGGACAATGTAGAAATTACGTTCCGCGAATCCATCAACAGAAAAAAATTCAATGGAAGGGAGCAGGTAGACTTCTCATAGCGTTTCCAATATGGCGTACGTCTCTGAGGTGTGTGATGAGCTGTTGAGGGAGTGAAGGTGAAGCTAGCCGTTCCTTGGGAGTGGGCAGCAGACCCATGGCTAAGAAACTGTCATAGGAGAACTCTATCCAGTAGCAAGAACTTATCTTATGGCAAGAGATGGTTGCAATTTACTGTTGGAGGCATCATCCACGGATAACTCCCCTAAAAGAGATCAGATAGACTCGGTGCCGAAGGAATGGTAGAGTAGGCAAGAGTTGATCCACTGTCTTGGCAAGGTGCCAGTGGCCTTCAATGAGGAGGAAATGGACAAGAGCGGTAGGACTGGTGATGAGGGCGTCCGCTGGAAAGGAAGAATGCCTTCGCATACAAGGAAAGCCTGTCCGTTCGAGAGTGCGGTTGAATTCCACATTGAGGCCGGCTACTCGAGAAGAGCAAAAAGCTCCTGTAGCAAGTCGGAAATAAATCAAGGCGACAGAGGGTCAAGGGTGATGCGGAGATGTACATCGCACAGACGAAGTCCAATTTTGACTGGAATAAGGCACTGTATAAGCGAAACAACGTGCGGCGGTCAGGGCCTCATATATTGTGGGACATATCTCAGAAGGGTCGGCCGGGTGACGGCAATGAGGTGGTAGATTTGAGGATTCCATGACAGCTTCTCATCAAAGATGAGGCAAGGAAACCTTATGGATAGCTTGCCTGGTATGGGGTACCCGGATATAAGTAAAGTTAAAACATCGGCATGATGGTTGTAGCAAGAGCCAAAAAGAACGCAGCAAGACACGAGGGGGGGGGGGGAGAATTAAAGAGAATTCTCGGGGATCTGCCCACTCGACGGCGGAGGTGATGAAAAGTTGGACATGATTGGCGAGAGTGGAAAGAGACCTACCACTGTAGTAGATCAGAGTCGTCTGCATAGAGAGTGATGGCAATGAGATAGGGGAGAATTGACTCTTATTCACAGAAAAAGAAGGATGAATAGGACCAAGCCTTAGGAACGCCCTCCTCTTGTGACAAGAAGCTGGAGCAGGAAGAACAGACAAAAACCTGAAAGGAACAGTTGGCCAAAAACTGTGAGCTGAAAGTGGGGGTAAGAATCCACGAAGTTCAGGAGTACAAACTAATGATGATCGAGGAGCAACAGGTAGTGTGGTGATAGGCTTTGTAGATATCATAAAAAAAATAGAGCAGATGATAGTAATGCGCGAGAATGACTATTGGACGTCGTGGTTAAAGCGAGCGAGGTGATCTAGAGCTGCGTAATTGGCGAACGCCAACCTGACAGTCAGGGAATAATGGATGGAACTAAGCGAGGAAGGAAAGGTGCGAAGTCGCCACCCTTTCCATGATCTTCCAGGAACAGCAGGTTATGGCAATGAGACGTCCGATAAGTCGAAACCCCGCTTGAGGAGAAGAACCACGACTGTCTTACGCCAGGCCGAGGGGATGATACCCTACAACAAGATCTGATTATAAAGAATCAGTGGTGATGGAGAAGGCAGTAAGAAATAATGTGAGGGGTACTGGGACGACAGGACTAGAGCTCTTCTATAGAGAAGAGCCAGTTATGTCCTCATCACTGGTAGGGGTGAGGGGATACGAAAGTGGACTGTCTGATAAAAACCTTGAGATTAAGGTTACATTTAAGGATAGCATCTGTGCAACCACTCCTTAGAACATGAGTCACCGTCCATAGGGATAGGTGGGCACGACTAGGAATCCCCACACATTTCCCCAGATGAGGATGTGGAAATCGTCAGGGCATACGCATTCCACAACGAGTGTCGAACCCCTTGGAACTATGAAATCGCCCCAGGGTGGATGGCGGCAGAATATTGCGCAACAGATGAGAAGTAGATGTGAAAATTGAGTTGAGGAAGTTTGGGACTTCACTCAACTGCGGAAAAAAATCATACCTCCTCTGGGAGCAGGCAGTGCTGGCAGAGAAACTGTCCCAGTTTGCCTTTCAGAACTTCCATCTAGATTCATGGCAACAGGGGTGTTGGAATAGTGGTGGGGGCTATCTTTGGGCGTGATAGAAGAAGGGAATGGCATATTGTGAGGGAAGGGGGATTTTTTTTGTCCTCAATTTTTTCTTTTTGCGCAATAGCAACGGCGTCGTATCACGAAGTTTGTAAGGTGGGATCTGTAAAGAAAGTGGTAAAATTGTGTGGAAGATATATAGCACAGATCCACTGCCGGCATTGGGGATGAGAGAGCAATCTTCCGGTGTTGAGGAAGAGTGGGCACACAAGCCTCCAGATATCACCTGGGTAATAAAAAAAGAAAGATGGGGGCAGTAGAAGGAGAAATGGGGAGGGGAGATGCATGGCAATTAAAACACACCACCATGACTGAAGCTAAGATCGAACAAGAACCAATGCCCCACCTCTGAATATGCGAAAGCTGGTTTGCGACTAGTCTGCAATATTAGCCGCCATCCAAATAAATAAGTGAGAAGAGGCTTGTAAGTAATGAGGCGAAAAAGGGGATAAAATATAAATTTCTAGAAGGAATGTAGCCGAAGTAGTCTCAATCTACTTCGAGACTATCGGGGGGAAACTGGGGCCTGGAGAGTATGCCACTCCTCCAGGCACCAGGAGTAATAATCTACACGACCGTCAACCCCTCCCTTCCGGGTGGCCCACTGGAAGTGTCTCTGGGTTCGATAGAAACGAGGCCGATAAAGAGGAGGGTATCCGGGCGGCAACCTAAAGGGTAATGGTCCAAGTGGAGATAGAGGCTGTATTCGACAATAGACGCCGGATATTCAGCGGGTGTTGGGAGGGTCGAGGGAGTATGGCAGGAAGAGGTGAAGGTTGGGAAGGGAGAGTGATGAGAGACAGCAAGGGAATATTATTCGTACCATCACGGGGGGTGGCGCCATTGCAAGCGTTGAGGAAGGATCCGGGAAAGGTAGTAGGGGGCGTTGAGTAGTGCGTGTTAAGCCAGGTCGCTTAACATTGTAGAACAGCTGTTTTATAAATTTTCACACACACTATTGCAGTATTCTCTACCACCCCGTAAGGGGCGCGGCGATTTGCCTTCCTGGCCGCCGTGCTGACGGGCCTCAGCACCCCATCCGGCCCCAGCTTAGCCTCTTCTCCTTCTTTCAAACAGCCTGCATTTCTACCCTACAACCTCTCCCTCTAATTTCACAGGGTAGACGGCGACCAACTTCCTCTCACCCAGCCATCACGGATCGGAATTGAAGGGGGAGGGGACAAAGCCCCCTCATGCATGAGTTCCGGTTTGGGGGGTGGGTTTTTAACAACCTGCTTCATCCCCTTTCTTTCTCCTTTCAAACTCTATTGGTTTTACGCCGAGCACAAGATGGAGCTGCCATGCTGATGGACTGTCCGGCCCCTAGGCGGAAAGAGTGGCTTCAAATGGCGGCAGCTGGCTTTGCCGGGCCTATATTGCCCTTTGTAGAGCGGGCTACTGCGTGGGGTGATTAATATTTGCGTCCCGCGAAAAGACTATGATTACCATGCCAATGAATGAAGAAAATACTATCTCCCCCTTCACCAGCGTTGGAGCCACCTTCGAGCCGCTCCACCGAAAAAATGGAGGTCCCCCCGTCCCCGCGTGCTTTAGCAAGGGACCCTCCAAAGTACTTCAAGGGAGAGGAGGCAGACTTCTCTCCTATGCCTATGGGTGTAGGGGGATTCCCCCTCAACCACTTCTCTGGAGGCGTCCTTGGGTGCCTCCCTCTTTCCAGCGGCAGTCCATCTTCTTTCACAAGGGACTGAAAAGAAAGCAGGCAGGCGACCCCTTTAGGAGGGGCGAGGAAAGACAGGGCCCGTCGGCTCCATGTCCTCGAAAGACCCGCGAGCGAGCATAGCAAACTTACAGTAGCTCACAGTACGTGCCCCCCACTTCTTTCCCGACGGATGCCAGATCGCCGGTCCAGAATACCCTAAAAGATACCTCGAAGGGAACCCGTGATATCTTGCGGGGAGATGGCCACTTGGAGGCACCCTCTGACATGGTCCCTGTTGGCGACCCAGCCCCAGACGGTAGGACCTTCCGTGTGGTTGATCCTGGGCTCGGTGCCAAGCACCGAACCCGAGTCCGCTCCTGTGAAAGATCCTTCTCAGACGTCTCGGGTCTCCGAGGCCTTACAAGGAGATGAGGGATCTTCTCCTCCGACTGGTGCCCCTGTGACAGCCAGGAGAAGGATCTTGCTGAGGCCAGTCCATATGACCTGGAGCTCCTGCCGGAGGAGGGAAGAAACAGATTCATTCTCCGCCCTCCTCTCCTAAAAATTAAAAAAACGAAAAAGACTCGGAGTTCCTCTCCCACCCCGGGGGCTTCGGGGAGGTGCGGGGACGCTGCCGTTTCGATATGCGACCAAGCCAAGATCGGCACGTCTGGTCCCGTTGCTCTCCGGGGTGGGGAGTCCCACACGAAGACCAGTTTATGCGAGGGAATTCGTGGATTACTCCATAGAAGACATCACCTTAGAACTGGCCGACCATGGGGCGGTCAGGGTCGAGCGTGTGATGAGAAAACAGGGAGGGGCCTCGAGACCCACCCCTACTCTTCGTCACGTTCGACTGTGACAAGCTCCTTGAGTAGGTGCGTGCCGGTTGGTATCGCTACCGCGTGAAGGCATTCGTGCCACTGCCGCGGAGGTGGTACTACTGTCACCGTTTCGGCCATACTAATCGCTCATGTAGACGTGCAAAGTCGGGGTTACCCAAAGTCTGTGTAAGTTGCTCCAAGACCGCACACGATAAGTCCAAGTCGTGTGTGGCCAAGTGCGTCAATTGTGGAGCCGCAAGCCGCTTCTTCGAAGCAATGTAGTGCGTTTGTCCTTGAGAAGGAAATCCTGTCCGGTCAGGCACAGAATCGTCTCTCATTTCGCGAGGCTAAGGTCTTGGTCCTGGCCCGCCCGGCTCTGCCTGGGACATCGATTGCCTCGATATTAAGAAAGA
This sequence comes from Ceratothoa steindachneri, assembly GCA_963969495.1. Lineage (NCBI taxonomy): Eukaryota > Metazoa > Arthropoda > Malacostraca > Isopoda > Cymothoidae > Ceratothoa > Ceratothoa steindachneri. Next base: position 23,705,436 of record OZ018320.1, on the reverse strand, counting down.
CACCCTCTGTTCCAGGCCTACCATCACGGTCATTTTCGTGTCCATTCGGAACCCTTCTGCGGGATCTCCCCTGGTATAGCTGGCGGCACAAAGGGTTCACACCCAGGCCCGGCTAAAACCAGGGCTCACCTCTCTTCCCTCAGCGTGACTTTTTTCCCGTAAAGCGAAACGGCCGTGCGCCTCCACCGAGTCGTTAGAATCGCAGGAGGCAACACACCGGAAGTTGGTCCAAAAGAGTGACCCTCACGTCCGAAGCCACCCCAGCTTGTCTACGGTTTCGAGGCGGAGGGAGGAAAACACTCGCATAGCGAGCCCAACTAACCCCCGATAAGTCCTTCGAAGGCGACAGCGCATTGTCCAGCCAACAGCGCCCGGTGTTCTGCTTCCGCGAAGCATACGGCCATTCCCGTGAGGGCCCGACCATCTCTTCCGAGCTAGGCCTTGAGGGCATATTCCTTCAATGGAATTGCCGCGGACTCAGGGCCGACTGAGAGGAGGTGATCTCCTCTACTTCTCACTAGCCATCTTTTTGCAGGAGACCATGCTGGGCGCGTGCCCCCTGCTCACACTCCTAGGGTATAAGGGTTTTACGCGCTCACTACCACGGGACGGGGCCGGGCAGGAGGATGCGCGATTTACACCCGGCATCATGTCTCCGTTCTTCACTTCGCGTTAGATACCTTCTTTCAGGCAGTAGCTGTGCAGCTGCATCTGGATAGGAGCTAGACTGTTATTTCCGCGTACATTCCATCGTCGGCCGACTTCGACGCGGGGGACTTCCGCCGCATCGTGGCCTTTTCTTTTGCTCGGAGATCTGAATTGTAGACACCCACTCTAGAGACTACTCGATTAATCCCAGGGGTTAAGTCCTTCCCGACCTGATCGACGAGCTGGATATAGGTGTCCTAAATGAGGATGAGTTTACGCATCAATGTGCGAGAACCGCTTCTTTTTCCTTTCTCCATTTATCTTTGTGCTCTCTGGATGGACAACCTGATTTTGGGTGGGGGGTGATCAATGACCTCCATCATAGTGATCACTTTCCATTTTTTCTGGGCCGCTGCCGCCAGAGAGCCCACCCCCGCCCGCTTGGCGCGGGCGCGGTGGTCCACATTTCAGGAAATGACCGATTTCTCTGTCTCAGTCGAAGAGTTTAGGTCGGTAGATGATGTCGTTGAGTTCTCCGGCAATCTAATCGCCGTGGGCCTAACTACTATCCCTAAAACGTCTGGCCGTTTTGCACGCTAACCAGTCCCGTAGTGGTCAGCTAGCTGAGTGTGAGACGGCCCTCAAACAGAAATGTTATGCCTACATGCGCTATAAGTGTCGCCCAAACGATTTCACTGTTGGTGAATTTCGTCGGGCTAGGGCTAGGTTCCGGTATATTTCGAAGCACGCCCGCCGCTCTTCTTGGCGGGCATACGTGTCTTCACTTAACGGGAAGACTCCTCTAGCAGAGGTGTGGAAGCGAGTCAAAAGGATTCGGGGCAAGTTCTCGCAGGACCCCCCCTCCCGTTCTCTAGAAGAATGGGACCGCAATCTCAGACCCCGCGTCCGTGGCGGAATCCTTCGCGACCGCTTTCTCCGCATTCTCTAGCCGAAATGATGCTCCGCCAGCATTCAATGCGCATCGTGATGTCGCGGAAGGCCGCCAACTGGACTTTACCTCCAGAGGCGGAGAAGCTAACGACAGGTTTACTTTGAGTGAGTTGCGTTCCGCTCTCGCTTCGTGCGCGGACACCACCCCTGGTCCAGACGATGTCCCGTAAACCATGCTTCGACACCTGGTTGAGTGAGGCGTGACCTTTCTGTTAAGTTTGTTCAACCGGATCTGGTAGAAGGTATCTTCCCAGATTCCTGGCGAATCACTACTGTGCTCGCTTTTTGCAAACCGGGGAGAGATCACTTCCCAGCCGGTTCTCGCTCAATCTCTCTAATCTCCTGCGTGTGCAAGTTGATAGAGATATTGTTAAATGTTAGATTAGCCTTCTTTCTGGAGAGCGGTGACCATCTGTCTACTGCACAGTGCGGCTTCCGCAAGTTCCACTCCGCGTCGGATGCTCTGCTGCGACTAAAAAATGCCGTCTGCGAGGCCTACCTTTTAGACAGCACTACGCCACGGTTATTTTCGACCTGGAGAAGGCCTATGATACTGCATGGCGATACAGTATCACCGAGACTCTCCACACGATGGGACGCATGCCAATCTTTATATTTGAATTTTTGCGAGATCGTCGATTCTGTGTACGGGTGGGGTGAGTCTTCTCCAGCCCAATGAAGCAGGAAGAGGGTGTCCTACAGGAAAGTGTCCTCAGTGTCACATTCTTTGCCCAGAGCATTACTGGAATCACGTCGGTGCTGCCGGAAGATGTTCTCGCTACGCTCTACGTGGACGATCTTTCGAACTCTTTTGGCGCGGCCGAGCTTCCAACTCTGGAGCGTCGACTCCAACAGGCATTTAACCGTCTCTCGCTAAGCTGAAGCACACAGACTTCGGTTTTCCTTGGCCAAGACTAAGGTGGTGCACTTCTGCCGCTATCCACGGCACCACCCTAACCCATATTTCTTTCTAAATTGGATTTTCCTGGAAGAGGTAGACTCGCAACATTTCCTTGGTTTTGTATTTGACAGACACCTTACCTGGAAGGCTCATACTCGCAGCCTTAAGCTATCATGTACCTGTGCCATGCACATTCTTCGTTCCGTGAAGTTCAGCGCCTGGGGCGCTGATAGGGCTACTGCCTTACTTTTTTATCGATCCTTTGTTCGTTCGAAGCTCGACTACGAATACGAGTTTTTTTATGAATTGAGGCGAGCGTGTATTGTGGAAGGTAGACTCGATCCACCGCACCGGCCTTCGCCTGGGGACCAGTGCCTTCCGCACTTCCCCCATTGAGAGCCTACTTGTCGATGCTGGGGAGATGTCACTCGCTCTGCGCCGTGCACAGGTAGCGGGGCTCTGCTAGGCGCTGCGTCTATCTTCATAGCCGAACATGTTGCAATACACCGCTCAGTACGGGAGATAACGCAACGTGCTCGTTTCGAAGACCAGATTGTGAATTATAGGGACTCAAAAATCGCCCTGAGAGCTCTTGGGGCATTGGAATCTCCGCATTCATGGTTCGCGATAACCATGACGCCACGGTTTGTGCGAGCCGGGCGGATGTCGATATTATCTTCTGATGGGTTCCTGGACATGTAGGAATTGCGGGGAATGAGCGCGCTAAAGAGTCCGCGGGGACTGTGCCACCAGACAAGCCTTTTGCTCTTGCTCACACAGATTACTTGACAAAGAAGATGGGAGACGGTTCATAACTTTTATGCTTTGTCCAAATCAATGAACGGAGCATAGAGTTCACAACTTTTATGCTTTGTCCAGATCAATGAACTGAGCATAGAGTTCATAACTCTTATGCTTTGTCCAGATCAATGAACAGAGCATAGAGTTCATAACTCTAATGCTTTGTCTAGATCAATGAACTGAGTATAGAGTTCATAACTCTTATGCTTTGTCCAAATCAATGAACTGAGCATCGAGTTTATAACTCTTATGCTTTGTCCAGATCAATGAACTGAGCATAGAGTTCATAAGTTCATAACTCTTATGCTTTGTCCAGATCAATGAAATGAGCATAGAATTCATAACTCTTATGCTTTGTCCAAATCAATGAACTGAGCATAGAGTTCATAACTCTTATGCTTTGTCCAGATCAATGAACAGAGCAGAGTTCATAACTCTTATGCTTCCTAGAGACTGGCGTGAGGCGGAGGTGACTCCTATCTTCAAGAAAGGAGACCGTAACCAACCGTCGAACTACCGACCTATCAGTCTGACTTCGATAGTCGGTAAACTCATGGAAAGCATGATGGTGGACAAAATGACGTCGTATTTAGAGTCAAACCTGCTACTGATGAGTTTCCCAGCACGGCTTCCGAAGGCAACGGTCATGCCTGACGAACCTTGTGGAATTCTTCCACTTCGTTTTCAGTGAGCACGATCGGGACAAGGCGGTGGATGTGGTCTACCTAGACTTTCAGAAAACCTTTGATAAGGTACCACACCGCCGCCTTCTCCGGAAAGTGCGAGCGCTGGGCATAGACGGAAAGGTAGCCGGCTGGATCGAGAACTGGCTAAGTGGCAGACGGCAACGGGTGGTGGTGAATGGGCAGGCTTCTGAGTGGGTGCCCGTTACTAGCGGATTGCCTCAAGGTTCTGTCCTGGGACCACTACTATTCATCATCTACGTCAACGACATGGACGGTGACATGGTTGCCAAGATTTCCAAATTTGCCGACGATACCAAGCTTGGTATGAACGTTGCAAAGGATGGAAATACTGCCCGCCTGCAGGAAGATCTTGGGAAGATTGGGGAGTGGTCGGACACGTGGCAAATGCCTTTTAACGTGAACAAATGCAAAGTGATGCATATCGGCCACAGGAACCCCCAATCTCACTATATCCTTAAGGGCACTGCTATCGAATCCACCGACAGTGAGAAGGACTTGGGTGTAACAATCACTAATGACCTCAAGTTCTCGAAACAGTGCATTGGAGGAGGAGAAAAAGGCCCAAACGATGCTAGGCTATATTAAGCGCCAGTTTGGTTATCGGAACCAGGAGATTGTACCGTGCTTGTACAACTCACTTGTCCGACCGCACCTGGAGTATGCCGAACAACTTTGGAGTCCTTCATTGCGAAAGGACATCGCGAGATTGGAACGCGTACAAGCCAGGGCAACCAAGCTGAGGATAGACTAAGGGAATTAGATCTATTCTCGCTGGAAACCCGTAGACTGCGTGGTCAGCTCATCGAAGTTTTCAAAATACTTCGAGGGTTCGACAATGTTGACTACCGGGATATTTTCACACTGAGTGAGAACAGAACGCGCAATTACGGCTTCAAACTTGAACTGAAGCGTTACAACCGCAATCTGTGTGGAATTTTTTTCACTTACAGTATCTGCGGTAAGTGGAACGCACTTCTAGTGGAAGTTGTCAATAGTGAATCTGTTGACTAGTTCAAGTCAAGACTAGACAAGGCCTTGAAAAGTGGCCGTTTAGGGACGCAAAACAATTGAGCAGCCATGTGCCCGCTAGATTGCTAGTCTAAAGGTACCCTCCTTGAATGGACCGTAAGGTCTCCTAGGGTACCTTCTTTCCTTGTTGTTACTCCTTGCTGTAAATCAATGAACTGAGCATAGAGTTCATAACTCATATGCTTTGTCCAGTTCAATGAACTGAGTATAGAGTTCATAACTCTTATGCTTTGTCCAAATCAATGAACTGAGCATAGAGTTCATAACTTATATGCTTTGTCCAGATTAATGAACTGAGCATAGAGTTAATAACTCATATGCTTTGTCTAGATCAATGAACTGATCAAATAGTTCATAACTCATATGCTTTGTCCAGATCAATGAACTGAGTATAGAGTTCATAATTCTTATGCTTTGTCCAAATCAATGAAATGAGCATAGAGTTCATAACTCATATGCTTTGTCTAGATCAATAAACTGATCATAGAGTTCATAACTCTTATGCTTTGTCCAAATCAATGAACTGAGCATCGAGTTTATAACTCTTATGCTTTGTCCAGATCAATGAACTGAGCATAGAGTTCATAAGTTCATAACTCTTATGCTTTGTCCAGATCAATGAACTGAGCATAGAGTTCATAAGTTCATAACTCTTATGCTTTGTCCAGATCAATGAACTGAGCATAGAGTTCATAACTATTATGCTTTGTCCAGATCAATCAACTAAGCATATAGTTCATAACTCTTATGCTTTGCTTTTTCAACTAGATCACTGTGAAAAAGACCCGATACACACAACCCCATATCCGCTCTACCCCCTTTGTTAATCGCATATCAATTCCTATTATTCTTCTTATACGCCAAATTAGAATTTTTCGTAGACTTTACCTGCAGAACTCAACCGACTTATCTCGTTGTCGTTCATGCATTCACCTTTGTACCCTTTACCATTTTACAAAAACAGCACTCTTCCACTTTCAAAAGCCTTATAACAGCCACATATACCCACATAATACAACACAGCAAAGGCCATCTAATTTTGACTTTATTGTTTAAAACTACTCGACCTTTCTTGTCCTTGATGTTCATACAACTATTCTTCTCCTGGTTCCTCACCTTTCTCACTTCCTTCATGAATAGTTTCACTGTTCCCATCAGGATCCTTATTCATCTTTTGTCCAAAGGCCAAATTTGCTTCTTTCCTACTCTGTTTAATCAGTTATTTCACTTTTCTTTTCACCTCCTCCTATGCATTCAACCGCATCGCCTTTTTTTTATCTACAATATTAAGTATTTGCATATAATGTACGCTTCATTTTTGCTACACTTTTCACATTGTCATTGCAGCACTCAGCATTTTGTTTCATATTTCCAGTTCTGGAACACCTGCACACAGCCCTTGTACTACCTATTACCACTTTAAATTTTATTCCCCATTTGCTCAATCTCCATGTTCACAATAATTTCCTCTTTTCTACTTTCAAGAATTATCACATCCTCTCCTCTTTCTTCCTGATCCAAAACCTTTCATTTTTGATTCTCCCTTCCTTTATAAGTTTATACGATCACATTTTCTCATTCATGCGCTAACCAATTTAACCTTACGCAGCACACTCATGAGATCATATAACTCCATCCTTATACCTCTTACAGCTATGACCTCAAATACGCCCCGCAAAAAATTCTTTCTCATTAGACACAGATCAATCATACCCTTAACTTCTTTCCTTCTCCCTTACATAACTCATGTGTATGTAATATTCAAATCTTGGAAGGTTCTCTCATTTTAAAATGCGAATACAAACAGGAATTAAATAGATCCTTTAAATGAGTATGTGGAATTACTTGACCTAAACTTGTGTGTTGAGACGAAGGACTGACCTGGCCGCGTTTACAAGTCGCCGCTGGTGGGAAAGCTTCAATGAGAGAACACGTAAAGGGTGTTAAATTGCAGTTCGGGATGTTCTTTTTTCCTTTCGAAAAGAGTGTAAATACACCCCACCTTCCTTTCTCACTCAAGTTTTCGTCTTCCTCTTCGTATGCACTCACTACATGAGTCCCATTGTTAACCTCGAGAGCTCGCTTTGCTTCGCTGGCTATTTTCCTCCAGTTGTCTTCCAGCTTTCTGTTGGAAAATTTATTCGTCTTACGATAGGTTGTTTTTCATGAAAAACATAATCATAGAAATTAATTCCTCTTTATTATTTATCCCTGGTTCTTTTGAAACATTTTTCATGCGTAATAAATAACCTTGTGTTTACTACGATCTACAAATTTGATTTCCTTTGCATCTGATTTATCCATTTGACCAAAGATGTTCTACCATTTGTTTGTTTTGTTGTTGTTTTTGTTTCCCGATTCAATTACGCAGAGGGGATTTAATTCACACTTTTGATTGCTTTCAAACATGACATAGACTTACCAATACAGGTATCCAGAAAGCAACGTTCAACACATTCACAACATGTCCAATACTTGCAGACTCAGACATGACCTAGAGGACATCACCATCATTATCATACAGTTGCCTATAACAGTTCAATGCATCTATAGACAAAATTATCTCTCTCTCTTTCTATTATTTTATTTTTCTTCTCGTTCTTTTTCCATTGGGTGAAAGAAGGTGGCAGTTTTACCACCGATCTACAACTATTTAAGAATCCTTTTATTCCGCAGTAGTTTGGGAGCCTACTGATTAATGTGGGCTCCGAACCACGGGCATCTCTACAGCATAGGACACCCGATGGAAAGTCGACCATCGGAACTCCATCCAGTAGCCCCTGCCCCCTACACACACCACACTGTGCAAACGTCTCTCCGTTGGAATACAAAGGGTTTTTTTTTAAATTCTCAGAAATCATCGATTTCCGCACACTTCCCTTCAACATCTAATGAGCGCAGTGGATAATGCGTTGGACTTCCAACGCCAAGGTACCGGGTTCAATTCCAGCGAGAGCGGACAATACCGATCTCTTCCTTTCCATCTCTATTCACACGAACATACAGACAAATATATACATTCTTCTGTCCCGGGGTCTCCATATCCACACATCCAAGATGTGGAAAGGGTGGCTATCCTAAGGGTTCTCTGCTAGATGTTGGTGGCAAAACACAACTACTACCTCTGAAACTCCCTCACCCTTTCCTGACGGGGACCGGCCCCTGGTGTCCTCCGGCTTGGCCGCACTTGTCTTTGTGATCTTTATGCAAATTTAATTATTCGGTCGGGAATCTTATCTACAATTAAAAAGGGAACAATGGTGTAACTAACATCTCAATGGCACCCCACCCCTCCATAAAGCGACCTGTTTCACTCCGGTAGGGAGAGAGTTCAGGAGAGCTGTGTGCTCGCCATTTTTTTCATTTAATTTGGTGCACTCGTCTGGTGGTTGCCATTAGGAGCATGACCCAGAAATTATTAACAAGCCTCTTTTAAATTTCGGGGGAAAAATAAAAACAACAAAAGCACATCGTCACTGGAAGGAGACCCGCTTCTTATGAATCACCTGCCAATTAGGAAAAAGCCGCCCTTCTTTGTAGATATTTCCATCTTATAAAAAAAAAAATTATCTCATTTTGTATATAAGAAACGTCTAGGGTAAAGCTTTGTAAGTCTTTATACAGTAGAAGGAGGGGGCGTTCCGCTCTGAAATATCTGTATAGTATGTGTATAGTGTGAATTTGGGTCCAGTGAATTCCCCGACCCCATACAAGTACGCGTTTATTCGTAGGATTACTTACCTAAGTGCACCCCACCCCTGACCCTTTTCACTCATGGACGTGGTCAACCGATTGAATAGTCAAACTCACATAAAAATCAGAATGACAATTGTTGGTAAACCCAAGGGTAACAATGAAGGCGCAGACAGAGTGGTATCACTATGTCTGGACATTCCCATAGCTAGCAAGAAACATTCCATGGCCCAAGGAAGGGCCACACATTCCACATAGAGAGAGTATGAATAGGAAACCAATTCGGTAGGTTCCGGGACGGAAATGAATAAGTTATATGTGCAGAGAGGGGGGGGGGTGACTGGTTATGTGTGTGCTGACATACGTGACTGGAGCTGTCTGTGTATATGTACAAACTCGACGCACGTCATTGGCGGATGCCCACTGTAAGCGATCTTAAAAAAAATTATTCATTCTCGCCAGAGATCCAAGCCTGTACTCAGTCATGCAGATACGACACAAATTGCCAATTGAACCAATTTATTACTAGATTTAATTCACTTTCCTTCAGCTTGGCTGGTAAAAATGCCATCTGGTGTAAATCTAAAAATCTAGCAAATTTTGAAAGATAGCCGTTGAATTGTAATTTCTTTGTTAAATTCTTTAAAAATAAACAAATTGTTAATGTCAATAGCTCCAATAACATCATTTATATATTAATATTTGAATATTGCTATGGTTAGTTAGTTTTCTGACTAGCAAAGGGAAAAAATCTAGCAAATTCTAGAAATAAATTTTACCAAATCTGGTGAAAAATTAGATTTGCAATACTGAATTTTGACACCATATCCGCTTGGCTAGCAAGAGCTTTATAGGGTAACTTTAGAAGAGACTGGATTCCCAATACAATGTATCCATATGGCAGGCTGCTTACATCAAAAGGGCTGTGTTTTTATTTGCCACCACAACCAGAACATAAAACTCACTTGAAAAATTCTCCATAAGTTGTCTCATCTTGAGTCCAGACAGGCTTTGCTTTCAGTTTTTCCACGTTGTATATCGACCTTTGATAACGACTGAGAAACAAATTGTTTGCAACCCCAATGTCGAAAAGCTGCAAATAATTATATATTACGAGACAATATATAGGACTGCGTAAATGAATTTGGGTATCTTGAGGCCATGATGAATTGCATATGAATGGATGAAACTGAATTGGAATCTAAAGTGCAGTAAGATAGGAAGATAGTGTGTAAATTATTCGAGCACTTGAAAATATTAGCGGTAAGAGTTCAATACTGTAGATTTCTGTATGAGATAATTTGGACACCAACTTTATTTTTCGAGGGTTAGCAGTGGGAGGTGCGGGTTCTAGTGTGAAAGAAGAAAACTCAGGAGTGGTTTAAAACAATTTCGGCAGCAGCGAGGTGATACGGTTGATGTTTAGGGCAATGGGTGAGACACTGAAGATACTTATCTTCGGGACGCCCCTTTTCTGTCGTATTTGGCTAGAGTGCCCCTTCCCCCTCGTACACGGCATCGTTAATTTCGTAGAAATTTCAAAATGACAATTGGGAGGCGTTCATTCTCCCCTATCATGGAGAGTGTCTCCATGATACCGTATCGCCATGCGGTATCAGAGGCTTTCTCCAGATCTATAAACAGCGTGGCTTATTGCTGTCTACGAAGGAATGATTAGCAGATAGCATTTTGCAGTCGGAGCAGAGCATCCGACGTGGAGAAGAACTTGCGGAAGCCGCACTATGCAGACAGGTGGCCTCAGCTGCCAAGGAAGATGGCTAATCTAACATTAATCAATTTCTACATTAACTTGCACACGCAGGAGGTTAGAGATTGGGCGGAAGCTGGCCGGGGTTGTGATCTCTCCCCTATTTGCGAAAAGTGAGCACAGTAGCCATTCGCCAGGAGTGTGCGAGGATACAGTTTTTCTGGATCCTGTTGAACAATTTTAGCAAGAAAGCCATGCCCCACATACATATGTATGTATCGAAGCATGGGATAGGTGGCATCGTCTGGACCAGGGAATGTGTCCGCGCACAAGTGAGAACGGAACGTAACTCACTTAATGTAAACCTACCATTGAAGGGTCGCGGTAAGTCGAGTGGGCGACCTTCAGCGACATCACGACGTGCATTAAATGCTGGCGGAGCCGCAGCGTCTCGGCTTGCACAGATAAGTCAGTCATTTCCTGAAATGTGGACCACAGAGCCCGTTCTAAGTACCAGCAAAGCAGGTTTCAGGCGGCAGTGAGCAGGAAAATGAGATGAGTTGGAAAGTGGTGATACCATGAAAGTCATCGAACACCCCCACCCTAAATCAGGTTATGTATCCGGAGAACACAACGACATATCGAGACACGACAAGGAAGAGGTTCTCAGGCAGTGATTTGTGAAATGACCTACAATTAGGACACCTATCTCCAGTTCGTCGATCAGGTCTGCACGGACCTGAGGCCCGGGATTGATCGTGTAGTCGCACCAGAGGTGGCTCTTACCGTTGAAATCCCCCAGCAGAGAGAAAGAACCTCGATAACCGTTGAAGTAGGCTGGCGATGGAATGTACGCAGAAATAACAGTATATCTACTATCCAGGAGCAGCAGTATTGACACTGCCTGAAAGGTATTTATAGCGAATAGAAGAACGGAGACATCATGCTGGGTGTACATCGTGCATCCTCCTGCCCGATCCCCATCCCGTGGTGGTGTTGTCGCAAAACCGTTATACTCCAGGAGTGCAGGATGGTAGGCAGGGGACACGCGCCCAGCGTGGTCTCCTGCAAAAGGATGGCTAACGGGGAACGGGAGGTGACGAGCCACCGCAGCTTGGCCCAGTTGGAAAAGACATTGAAAAAATATACCCTCCTGGCTTAGCTCTGAGTAGATTCGGAGAGCCTCTTCGATGTGAAGACCCTCACAAGAAAGGTTATACACTTCCTGGAGGCAGAACTCCGAGAGCTGCTGGCCGTCAAAAGCGAGGTCACATTCTAAGACTTATCGGGGGAGGTTGGCTTGCCATGCGAGTCTTTGCCTCCCTTTGCATCGGATCGTTTGACGGGTGGGGTGGCATCGGATCGTTTGACGGGCGGGGTGGCATCGGAAGCGGGTGTCCCCTTTTTTGACGGCGGGGGGGTGGCTTCGGGGGAGGGTGTCCCTCTTTTGGAGAGTCCCGGTCCAACTTTGGGTGAGGACCTGGGAGCGGAAACTTCTTTGGTGCTATCCTCATTACATGAGACAATTTTAGGAGTCTCCGAATACGGTCTCACGCTCATCTTTAGAGGTTTTGCCCCTTGTGATTATATTTAAAGACACAGGGAAGAGGGAGAGCTTTTTCAGCCACCAGCTCTACCAGGCGGGGTCCTGCGCGAATAGAACCCGCAGAAGGGTTCCGAATGAGAGCAGAAGCGACAGTGCTCGTAGGCATGGAGGAGTCAGGGGTAGAGGGTGCCTTTTGAACTACTGAGGCATAGGAAGTCATAGAAAGGCCGTAGCCTCGTGAAAAGAGAGTCGGTGCGCAATATGAACGGCCAGGACGTCCTTCTCCAGGAGATACACGCTAAATTGTTTAGAGGAAGCAGGTTACGACTCCGCAATTGACACATTTGACAAATACACACTAAGGACTTATCATGTATGGTTTTGGAGAAATTCACAGACTTAGGGTAAACCAGAATTTTCACGTCTACGCGACTGATTCGTATGATCGAAGCGGTGGCTGTAGAAGCACATTCGCGGCAGTGGCATGAATGCATTGACACGGTAGCGACACCAACAGGCACGCACCATATCAGAGCCTGTCAAGAGTGAACGTGACAAAGAGTGCAGGGGAAGGTTTCGAAGCCTTTCCCACTTATTTTCTTATGACCTCTCCTTGATCACTTCAAAGTAGTCGACAAGTTTCTTGGCATAAACTACCCCTTTCTCGAAATTCATGGTAGAGAGCGGTGTCACCTACATCGGCGAGCCAATGAGTATTCGAAGAGTACTAATAATGGCCGCCTCGGAATGTGCGAATGACTTTCGGCTGTTTACCACTCAGTTCAGCTAATACTATCATCTGATGGAACATGTGGCCTTTGGCCAACATCGTTCCATCAGTGGAGGGAATAACTAACAAGCACTTGAAGTCAGCGGGCTCACAAATGCCAGGTCTCTCTCATTGCGGGGCCTCGACATAAGTTTTACACTAACAACGTTAGTCGTCTTAATCTTATAAGGGGTATCCACGTTCGAAGGCCCCTCGGAGCCAGACGTGCCTGTTTTGGCCTGGTCAGTTGAGGAAATGGCAGTCGACCCATCCGTCCTCGGAGCCCCCTTGGGAGGAAAGGAACGCTTAGTCTTCTTTTCTCTTTTGGAGATGGCGGGGAGTGAGCCCGCTTCACTCCACCCCCGGAAGGTGCCTCAAGGGCGAATAGACGAGCCTCAACAATATCCTTCACTGAAATAGGGAAGGTCTTGGACGAGAAGGTGGCAGCAGGCGGAAGAGGAGGGACCTCCTTTCATTGGGAGTTCTCGGATTCCCGTGGCTCTTAGGAGGACCTTGCGCAAGGGCGGATCAGGTTCTGTGGTAACTAGCACCGAAGTCAGGTTAGTCGCCATCTGGGGCGGGGGCACCTCCCAGACCATAACCACTTCAGGAGGGGCCTCCAACTGCTCCACCTCCAAGGTATCCCGACCGAAAACTCATAGGACCGGTGGGACCGACATGCTGACATCCATTGGGAAAAGGGAAGGTGGGGGGCATGCCAGCTCCCATCAGTGTCACTATCCTCGCATCTGCGATGTTTCTGGGAACGAACTAGGGGACGGCGCCTCTTCTTACTCCCTCTAAGGGGGTTGAAGTGTTTCACTTGCCCCCATCGGGGACGCCGGGAACCGAGTCTGCGCGTCTTTTCTCTCGTCGTGTTCATGGTGGCCACTGAGAAAGCAAAGGGAAACCCGCCGGGAGGCAACTTTACAAAAGAGGGTAAAAGGAAGGAGGGCACCCAAACTCGTCGATAATGAAAAAGGAGAAACTCCTTCTCTGCTAGAAGATTCTTTGAAAGCCCCTGAAAAATCACGGGGGGAAGAGGGACACCTCCATCTCAGAGGTGGAGCTCAAGGTCAGGCGAGGATTTTGAAAGAGGGATTTGGTCAGAAATGCAGCCAAATTTATATCAATCTGCCAACAAATAATAGTTCCGAAATGTGTGAGCGAAAGCGAAAAAAACCCAAGCATAAACGGTGATGGGCTTATATTCTGCGTCCAGCCTATCCCATCTCGGGTTTTCGAACGTTTCAGGTCTCCAGCCCTGGATGCGTAAAATAGTGGTGTTTTACCCCCCACAGTGACGCACACCGACCAGTAGTTGCGCGGTGGACGGTTGCTGCCAAATGAGCAGGCAGAGAGGCAGGATGACCTGATGGATTTCCTTACTACCATGTACTAAACGTCGACAGGACGGCAAGGATATGAAGATCTGTTGTAGGCAGTAAAACACGTCCGCCATAAACAGAACATCCTTATGCACCCGGGAACGGCCGCAGGGAGGTGGTTAGCCCATTGCAGGCAGGAAAGGGATCATTGGGGCAAAACCGCTCTGCCCAATAATCGCGCCCCAACGCCCAGGACCCCGCAAGTCCTGCTCTTTTGCAACCTGCGGGCGTTGTTTATACATGTTACAAACCTCTCTTCTGACACGACATGAGGTCGATGGTCAAGTCCTGAAGCCTAGAGAAAATAAAGAAGAGAAAGTAGTAGAAATAAGTGGGTGCTTAGAGGGACAAGGCGAACGCGTACCAGCCTCCTCAGTCCCTGCCAATCGAGTGAAGCGGGGCCTTTCCTATTTGCACTGACCGGGAGGACGTGCTGATCCTCCAGGAATCATGCGTCAGTCTTCCACATATTCCTCATTCATATATTTACCAAAACTCACTCCGGCTATCTTTCACAAGAACGCATGCCCTATTTCCAACAACGGCGTAAATATGTTGTGTTAGTTGATGGTCATTATCATCACTGCTACCATGATACCAATTGAATCGACGTTGGAACCGGTAATGATCTTTGTTAGCTGGGGTCTGATATTCTAGATAGAGGAATTAAAGAGACTGGGTTGACCCCGAATGCAAAGTGAGAATGCGGAAGAGAATCAAGAACTTTATGTAACCAAGGACTAAATCTTTATGTCTCACCTCATAGGCTTTTTCATACTCTCCCAATCGCTGGTAAGCGTCCCCAAGATGATAATAATAGCGATTATCTGTTACGACCTCTGGAGTTCCACTTTGTAACGCTGGAGCGAGATGACTTACCGCCTTTCTCAACTCATCCGCAGACTTACTTTCCAACTTCAGTATGAATCCATAGCGAGCCTACAATAATGAAACAGACAGGTGATAAAAGCTATAGTCACCGGGTTTCATGTGATTCTCACACATATTTATAAAGGGTATATTAAAAAAAAACAGCTAGAATTTGTTTCGAAAGTTTCTAGAGGTTACCCAGATCTCTAATACAAGGTGTGTAAGAAAATCTTTGAACAATATATTAGGTATTTATAACTACCTAAGAATGTACAATGCCATAGGTTGAAAAAATATATACATATATATCAGAGAGCTACCCTTATCCTCCTCAATACGCCATTTATTCTCATATATCTTCTTTACTAACCTTTCTGGGTCAATTTGCTTAACATGCTAGTACCATCTCAAAATATTCCCAACAATCATCAGATTAATATCCATATTTACTTCACATGTCTATCGCAAATTAGATCCCAATCCTATCCACTTTTCTCCTACCCAATAAACTCGTATTATTGCTGTTTCAACCACAGTTGTGATTGGGATAGGAAAAGAGTGAAGGTGTTTGAGAATAAGATAAGACAGGTAGAAAATATTGTGTAAAGGTAGAATGAGTAATGATGATGATATGGATGAGAGGGGATGATTTTGAGTGACTTGGATAAAGATGAAAATGAATTTGTGCCAGAATGCATTTGCAAATGATTTTGTTTGGGTTGTTTTTAACATTTGTTCGTTTGGTTGTTCATTTGGTATGTACTAGGTTTGTATTTTTAACATTTGAACCTTTGTTCTCATTTGCTCATTTATGCATTTGTATAATTTAATTTATGTTTTGATTTTTGCTTTTTCTCGTACAGTTTTACTATTTTATATTATTCTAATTTTGTATGTTTGGGTGCTCAATTTTTAAGGTCTTATCGGTTATCTATATCGGTTTTTGCGGTATATTGGATAAATATTCCAGTTTTCTTTTTCAACTGGTGTCAAATCGTGGTTTATATCGAATTTGACGTCAACCACAATTTTATTTATCTGACGCATCAGCGCAACTCGGGTAAAGCATTTGCAGAATACTACAAAAGAGATTATTTCTTTAAAGAGAACACACATTTTTTACAGAAGAAATCTATGCGCGCAATAGTTTAATTCGAGACACATGGAACTACTGTGCGGGGTGAAAACCGGAAGAGGGAATAGCCTTAACTAACATATAATACCTCTCACTTCCTTACTTTCACGCAATATAACGTGCCTTCCAAAGCGCCCAGAATGTCTTGGTAGAAGGGTATAGTGAAGTCCTGAAGGAAGCCCCGTTAGGGGACGCAAAGGAGTCCACTTAAGGGAACGAGCCCGAAACTAGAGGAGGCGCTTATAGGGCAGGTGTAGTGCTGGTAGGAAAGTCACGAAGTGCGTATACTAAGCAGACAGATAGGGAGGCAAAGGCACATAAAGAGATAGGATAATATATCTACCCCCCCCCCCCTCATTTCAGGAAAAAAAGGGGAAAGACTATGAGCATGGAAAGTGGAATGAAGAGTGTCCTTACGATTGCTCCCCGAACACGACCTACCAAAGAAACGGACTTTCGGAAGTCATGCATACATCGCCATGTGCGGCGAGCTACGGGATGTTGACAAGATCCTCTCGGCCGAAAGAGTAAAGGTATTAAAGGATATAAAGGCAAAACACCACCAAGGTCTCAGCAAACCAGTGTTATCTGCAGAAGAGTGGAAGCCTGGATTGGAGTAAACACAAGCGAGTAACTGAAAAAGGAAATTGAAGAAAAAACAAGGGCTAAAGAAAAAGAAATAATAAAGTTTAATCAGTATACATGTCTTTAAGATCGTATTCCAAACTACGGAAATAGCGAATAAGCAGCTACAGACAGACTTCTCTTATGTATGAGAATCCCAAAAGGTAGCAGTGAAAGAGAGAAATTCATTAATATTCAGATCTGTTTCACACCTTTACTGTTAAAAAAAAATGCTAGAATTGCAAACGAACTCTTAGAACAATGGCTCTATCATGGCTCATCCCAAATACAAAAAGCTAGCGGTAGCGAGCCACTCATACCGTTATCGGGACTGGTAGCGTGCGCGACGATCCCCTACCTAGACTGGATATTTGACAAGACTGTGCCGAGAGTCTTGGGGACCGAGCAATCGTCACAATAAGGTACAGAGGAGCGCTCCATCAGATGGTGTTGGGTCTCAAGAGTTTACCCGATTCGAAGGGGGCAGAAAACGACCTGAAGCCGTCAAGGCATTGTAGTGCAGGTTCACGAGAAAATTACGACGCAATGACACGTAACTTTAGGTTCCCGTTAGCCGTCTCACATCTTCTTTGCCATGCAGCCCAGAGGGCTGACCTGATTCCTGACATATGGTCAGTTAGAAGAGCGAAACGCTGGTCGAGACACCCAGTTCTTGCAGACTGTTTGGCGCCTTTAGCAGCGCGCTCATTTTCCAAAATCCCTACACCTCCGAGAGCCTGTTTTCAAGAAAGAATTAATTGTTATTTAGGAACAGATCGTTGGGTGTTCAAGAAAGAATCCATGGTTGTTAGGTGGGAGGTCATTGGGTATACATGAAGGCATAAATTGGTCTTTAGAGAACCCATAATACATAGGGCGCCGTCTACAGCACGTTCTCCTCTCAAATCAGTGCTTTTATGCATGGAAAATTCCATCCATGCCACAGGAAGTACTAATAGATGAGTGGGTTTTAGGAGGGCTTAATGGGTGTTCAGGAGGCTCATAGAAAGTCCACATCGCATAGAACGCTTACCAGGATACGTTCTCCGCTAAAAGAGTACTTTTGTTAGGGAAAGGCTCAATGAGTGTTATTGAAGGGTGAAATGGGTATTACAAGACTGCTCAATAACTATTATAGTATGGGTGGACTCCATGGGTAGTACAGGAGGGATCAATGGGTAGTAAGAGATGGATCTAGCATTTCAGGGGAGAACTCAATGAATGTTACGTGACCGCTCGATTGGTGCCAGGGTTTGCACAAACACGTCAGAGCCGTGCTACGTAATTGTCGGGGAGAGGTCACTTGTTGTTACTTGACTGCTCAAGTGGTACTTGGGGAGGGTCAATGGACACTGAGGATGGCTCAATGGGAGCTCAGGGACGGTTCAATAGGGGCTCAGCCCTGGTTAGGTCGTTAACCTCTCTCAATAATTTCTCAACACTCTCTAGGCCATACAAAACAAAGCCCTAAAAATAAACACAAGGCAGAACACCCATTCTCAGACCCCCCCCCCCATTAAAAAAACCCTAATTCATAATACAATAGAAATAAACTGTCAACTCTCCTACCTCGCCCACCCAAAACCAGCTTCCGGAAACATATCTACACCCACTTCCTTATATTAACGCTCTATCAAATTATCTCACAGAAAACTTTAACAGGAAGACAAAAAATTATAGCAAATCCTTCATTTTAATTCTACATGCAGGGGACATTCTAAGAACACTGGCAAGGAGACTAACCTGGCTAAGCCAATCATCTGGAGCTTTTTTTAAAATTTCTTCATAGATTTCTTTGGCTGTTGCTGCATTGTTCATACTGAGATAAAATAGCCCCTTTTTTCTCAAGAACTCCAAATCGCCGGGAAAATGAAGAAGAATAGACTCGACAGTGTCAATGCCAGTTTTAAACCACCCTGTAGGAAACCAAAAGTAAATCTAAGTTACAATATAACTGGAGTGAAAAGATCTATGTCTATATATAAACAGTGGACCAAAATAGTTTAAAACTGTTAAAAATTGAAATTTACATACTAATAGTTAACGCAGGTTAGTGAAATTTACAACACACGTGGAACTTTATGTAATAAATACAAAGTAAAAATGAGAAAATCAAAATGGTGAACAGGAAAACCTTTATAAGGACAAGAGTGAAATTTGACAACAAAAAAGTTTAGAACACATTCATATAAACATGGTTTAGTACTTGGTTGCATAACCTTTGTTGTTGTTGGGCTGATTTTATTCCATTCCTCCAAACCTATTTTATTTAAATCAGATGTTACGCGGATCACGTTTGTAGACTTGGAAATCGTTCTTATGGGAGAGAGAGGGGGAGAGTGCGCGCATGAAGCGAGAGCAGAACGCAATTCCGTCAACGTGAACTTATGGTTGAAGGGTTCTCCGCTTTGGAGGTCAACTCCAATCGGCGGCCCTAACCGACATCAAATGCACATTGAATGCAGACGTAGCAGAATCTCCGCTAGACTATGGAGAAAGCGATCGCGAAAGAATCCGACACAGGCTCCGAGATTGCAGTCTCGTTCTCCTTGAGAGTGAGAGTAGAAGGGGTTGGGGTCTGCGAGAACTTGCCACGAATCCTTTTGAATCGCTTCCACACCTTTGCAAGAAGTCTTCCTGTTAAGAGAAAACACCTGTGACCGCCAGGAAGAGGGGCGGGCGTGCTTCGAAACATAACGGAATCTAGCCTAGCTTGACGAAATTCACTACAGTGAAATCGGTGGGGGGCGATGCTTATAGTGCATTTAGGAATAACGCTTCTGTTTGAGGGCCGTCTTACACTCGGCCGACCACCCCGGAAGCGGTCGGCGTGCAAAACAGCCAAACGTTCTAGGAATAGTAATAACGCCCACGGCGATGAAGTTGCCGGAGAACTCACCGACCTAAATTCCTCGACTGGGAGAGAGAAATCAGTCATTTACTGATATGCGGATCACCACGCCCGGTCCAAGCGCAACTGGGGGATTTTCAGGTGGCAGCGACCAAGAAAATGATAGTTAAATAAGAAAATAGACATTATTATGAAGGTCATCAACCATATAACACCCAAAATCAGGTTGTGCATCCAGAGAGCACAGGCAGGCAGGGGCAGATACATCGAGGCAGGAAAATGCAGTTCTCGAGCAGTAATGAGTAAACTCATCCACAATCAGGACACCCATCTCCAGGTAGTCCATCAGGTTGGCAAAGACATTACCCCCGAGATTGATTGTGTAGTCGCACCAGGTGGGGGTGTCTACCATTCAAATCCCCGAGAACGACAAAGGGCGTCGGGAACCGTACCACGATACGGCAGAAGTCCCTGGCGTCAAAGACAAGTGACGGTGGAATGTAGATAGAAAAAACAATGTACCTCCTATTCAGGTATAGCTGCACTGCCTAAAGGAGATATTTATATCAAATTAAAAGAGGAGACATCATGCTGGGCGTAAATCACATTGAATGCTGGGGAAGCAGTATCCCGGGTAGAGAATGCGGAGAAAGGGATCGCGAAGGATTCCGCCACGGTCGCGGAGTCCGAGATTGAAGTCCCATTCTCCTGGAGAACGGGAGGGGGGTCCTGCGAGAACTTGCCCCGAATCTTTTTGACTCTCTTCCACACATCTGCTAAAGGGGTCTTCCCGTTAAGAGAAGACACGTATGCCCGCCAAGAAGAGCGGCGGGCGTGCTTCGAAATATACCGGAACATAGCACGACGAGATTCACCGACAGTGAAATCGTTCGGGCGGTCTCAGACTCAGCTGACCACCACTCGAGTGGTCGGCATGCAAAACGGCAAGACCTTCTAGAAATAGTCGTTAGGCCCGCGGCGATAAGGTTGCTGGAGAAGAAAACAGCCTCATCTACCGACCTAAACTCCACGACTGAGATAGAGAATTCAGTAATTACCTGGGCAATATATATATTTTTTTCTTTAAAGAGCTCATCTGGCGACTGCCTACTTGGGCATTAGTCGCCGTATTAAAAACTGGCCTATGACTAGGCTACTTTAAGATAAAATTCAAGATAAAAAACAACCTCCCCCCAAAAAAAACGGGGGAAAGGGAGGTGAGCAGTAAGCAAGCTCCTGCGTCGGGGGGAGTTAACCCGGCGAAGGAGCGTGCGAACTATAAGAGGAAAAAAAAACAAAAAAAAACCTGCTTAAATAATAGGAAGAAGGCCGGCTTCCCCCCAAAAGTCAACAAGTCCATCAGTCAATGTGCACGCACTCGTCCCGAGTACAAGGAACAGTCGGTAGCGACCACGCCCATCTTGGAACCGGGACAGGTAACGTGCGCGAAGATCTCCCAGACTCAGACATTCGACAAGAATGTTCCGAACAGTCTAGGGGACAACGCAGTCGTCGCAATACGGCGCAGGCGAACGCTCCATCAAATAGCGATGCGTCAAACGAGTGTGTCCGATTCGGAGACGACAGAAAGCGACCTGAAGCCGTCGTGGCATTGGGGGATAGGTCCATGGGAACAGTCGCGGCGCAATGGCACGCAACTTTAAGTTCCCTTCGACCGTCTCCCATCTTCTTTGCCAAGCAGTCCGAAGAGCTTCCCGTATTCCTGCCATGTAGTCGGTGTGAGGAAGAGCGAAACACTGGTCCGGTCGCAGAGTCCTCGCGGACTCTTTGGCGCCCTCATTCCCCGCAATTCCTACATGTCCAGGAACCCAGCAGAAGATAATCTCGAAATCTGCCCGGCTCGCCAAAACCGTGGCGTCACGGATATCGCGAACCAGGGGATGCGGAGATTCCAATGCCCGAGAGCACTCAGGGCGCTTTGTGAGTCGATATAGATCACAATCCGGTCTCCGAACAGGGCACGTCTCGTAATCTCCCGTACCGAGTGGTGTATTGCCACCAGCTCGGCCGTGAAAACAGACGCAGCGCCTGGTAGAGCCCCGCTGACTTCAAACACAGGGGATACGGAGTGGAAGCCGACCTCCTCATGGGACTTGGAGCCATCCGTATACACTAGCACGGTTCCAGCGTGTGCTCCAAAAAGGTCCAACGCAATACTCCCGGCGCCGTACAAGCTTTGGGAGCAGAGGCGTTGCGACAAATAGCCAAATGTGGTACCCTCCAGGGTGGCGTCCTGGGCAGAACCAGGGGCACCACCGGCCCGAAAGCTATAGCTACCTCTCGAAGGAGCTTCCTGGCCCTAAACCCAAAGGGCTTAGGGTATGACTGGCGTCTCTCGGCGGTATAGGCACCATCGAGATCAGCTGCGGAAGCAGTGAGAGCTGTTGTCGACTGAGGGAGGCGCCGGGCTCACGCGTATAGGCGGGTGATGCATTGCACGCGGTGCAGAGCGAGTGGCATCTCCCCAGCATCGACCAACAGGCTCTAAATGGGGAAAGTGCGGAAGGCACCGGTCGCAAGGCGAAGGCCGGTGTGGTGGATCGAATCCACCCTACGGCAAATAAACGCTCGGCTGCGGATGCATAAAACTCGCATCCGTAGTCGAGCTTCGAACGAACAAAGGATCGATAAAAAAGTAGGGCAGTAGCCCTATCAGCGCCCCAAGCGCTGAACGTCACGGAACGGAGAATGTCCATGGCGCGGGTACAAGAGACCCTAAGGCTGCGAATATGAGCCTCCCAGGTGAGGCGTCGGTCGAATACAAGACCAAGGAAACGGTGCGACTCCACCACATCCAGGCGCACCCCATTAAGAAACAAATCTGGGTCGGGGTGAAGCCGTGGATGGCGGCAGAAGTGCACCACCTTAGTCTTGGCCAAAGAAAACCGAAACCTGTGCGCTTCGGCATAGTGAGAGACGCGGTTCAATGCCTGTTGGAGTCGACGCTCCAGAGTTGGCATCTGGGCCGCGCCAAAAGAGATCGAAAGGTCGTCCACGTAGAGCGTAGCGAGAACATCTTCCGGCAGCACCGAGGTGACGCCGTTGATGCTCAGGGCAAAGAGTGTGACACTGAGGACACTTCCCTGCGGGACGCCCTCTTCCTGCTCCTTTGGGCCGGAGAGAGCTCCCCCCACCCGTACGCGGAATCGACGATCTCGCAAAAATTCAGATATAAACATTGGGAGGAGTCCCCTCGCCCCCATCGTGTGGAGAGTCTCCATGATACCGTATCGCCATGCGGTATCATAGGCCTTCTCCAGATCGAAAAAGACCGTGGCGTAGTGCTGTCTACGAAGGAAAGCCTCGCAGACGGCATTTTCCAGTCGGAGCAGAGCATCCGACGTGGAGTGGAACTTGCGGAAGCCGCACTGTGCGGAAGACAGATGGCCTCCGCTGTCCAGGACACGCAAGAGGTTAGAGAGATTGGGCGGAAACCGGTCGGAGTAGAGTGATCTCTCCCTGGTTTGCGAAAGGCGAGCACAGTAGCGATTCGCCAGGAGTCTGGGAGAAGACCTTCCACCCAAATCCTGTTGAACAAATCTAACAGAAAGGCCATGCCTAGCTCACCCAGGTGTCGAAGCATGGCGTACGGGACATCGTCCGGACCATGGGCGGTGTCCGCGCACGAAGCGAGGGCGGAGCGCAACTCACTCACAGTAAACTTGTCGATGAAGGGTTCTCCGCCTCTGGAGGTAAAGTACAGCCGGCGGCCTTCCGCGACATCACGATGCGCATTGAATGCTGGCGGAGCAGCATCACGGCTAGAGAATGCGGAAAAAGCGGTCGCTAAGGATTCCGCCACGGACGCGAGGTCCGAGATTGCGGTCCCATTCTCCTGGAGAATGGGAGGGGGGTCCTGCGAGAACTTGCCCCGAATCCTTTTAACTCGCTTCCACACCTCAGCTAAAGGGGTGTTCCCGTTAAGTGAAGACACGTATGCCCGCCAAGAAGAGCGGCGGACGTGCTTCGAAATATACCGGAACCTAGCCCGACGAAATTCAGCGACAGTGAAATCGTTCGGGCGGCGCTTACAGCGCATGTAGGCATAACGCTTCTGTTTGAGGGCCGTCTCACACTCGGCCGACCACCATGGGAGTGGTCGGCGTGCAAAACGGCCAGACGTGCTAGGAATAGTAGTTAGGCCCACGGCGATGAGGTTGCCGGAGAAGAACTCAACGGCCTCATCTACCGACCTAAACTCCTCGACTAAGATAGAGAATTCAGTCATTTCCTGAAATGCAGGCCACCGCGCCCGCGCCAAGCACCACCGAGGTGGTCTCTCAGGCGGCAGTTGCCCTGAAAATGATATTTGAATGGGAAAGTGATCACTACCATGGAGGTCATCGACCACCCCCCAATCAAAATCAGGCTGTGCATCCGAAGAGCACAAAGATAGGTCAAGGCAAGAAAATGAAGCGGTTCTCGGACAGTGATGCGTAAACTCATCCACGTTTAGGACACCCATCTCAAGCTCTTCGATCAGATCGGCAAGGACTTGTCCCCTGGGATTTATGGAGTAATCTCCCCAGAGAGGATGCCTGCCGTTCAGATCTCCAAGCAAGAGATAGAGCCTCGGCAAACGTGCCACGACGCGGCGGAAGTCCCCCGCGTCGAAGTCAGCTGACGGTGGAATGTACGCAGAAATGATAGTATACCTCCTATCCAGCTGCAGCTGCACAGCCACTGCCTGAAAGGAGGTATCTAAAGAGAAAGGAAGAACGGAGACATCATGCCGGGTGTAAACCGCGCATCCCCCAGCCCGGCCATCCCGCGGTGGTGGGGTCGCAAGACCCTTATACCCCAGGAGGGCAGGCAGGGGGCACGCGCCTAGCATGGTCTCCTGCAAAAAGATAGCTAACGGGGAACGGGACGAGACGAGCCTCCGCAGCTCTTCCCAGTTGGCCCGGAGTCCACGGCAATTCCATTGAAGGAATATGCCCTCCAGGCCTAGCTCGGAGGAGACGCGGGGGCACTCCTCGAACTGAAGACCCTCACGGGAATGGCCGTACGCTTCCCGGGGGCAGAACCCCGGGCGCTGTTGGCCGGACACAGCGCTGAAGGCGCTGTCGCCTTCGAGGACTTATTGGGGGAGGTTGGGCTCGCCATGCGAGTCTTTTCTTCCCTCCGCCTCGAAACCTTAGGCGGGCGTTGCGGCTTCGGAGGCGGGGGGGCCCTCTTTTCGAGGAACCACCGTCTCCAAGCCACTCGCTCCACCTCGGGGCGTGGGCGAAGCAGCCGAAGCTTCTTTGTTGCTGTCCTCTTTTCGGGAGACAGCGTTAGGAACCCTGGAAGATGGCCTAGCGACCATCTTCAAGGGTGTTGCCTCCTGTGAGTCTAACGACTCTGTGGAGGCGCGTGGCCGTTTCGCCTTACGGGAAACGGTCACGCTGGGGGAAGAGGGGGGAGCCCTGGTTTTAGCGGGGGCTGGGTGTGAACCCTTTTTGCCGCCAGCTTTACCAGGGGAGCGCCCGGGTTGGGTAGAGCCCGCAGAAGGGCTCCGAATGGGCGCGGAAACAACCATGCTCGTTGGCCTGGATGGGCCAGAAGCAGAGGGTGCTTTTCTAACTATTGAGGCCTATGACGTCCCAGGCAGAGCCGGGCGCGCCAGGACCAAGTCCTTGGCCTGGCGGAATGAGAGTCGATCCTGGGCCTGAACGGCCAGGATTTCTTTCTCAAGGAGATATGCACCACATTGCTTCGAAGAAGCAGGGTGCGGCTCTCCGCAATTGACACACTTGGCCACACACGATTTGGACTTATCGTGTGCGACCTTGGAGCAGTTTACACAGACTTCGGGTTACCCCGATTTTGCACGTCTACATGATCGATTTGTATGGCCGAAGCGGTGACAGTAATAGCACCGCCGCGGCAGTGGCACGAATGCCTTTACGCGGTAGCGGTACCAACCGGCACGCACCGACTCAGGGAGCTTGTCACAGTCGAACGTGACGAAGAGTGTAGGGGTGGGTCTCGAGACCCCTCCCTGTTTTCTCATCACACGTTCGACCTTGACCGCCCGATGGTCAGCCAGCTCTAGGGTGATGTCCTCAATGGAGTAGTCAACGAGTTCCCTCGTATAAACTACTCCTTTCACAAAGTTCATGGTAGAGTGCGGCGTCACACTCACCGGGGTGCCATGAAGTGCCCGAAGAGCACTTATCTTGGCCGCCTCGGCGGGATTCGCCAGAAGGCTCCCGTCCCAGAAACGGGTCACCTTCGGCTCTCTACCAATTGCACTAGCTAATCCTCTACTCTGATGGATCATGTTGCCCTTGGCCAACATGCTTCATCACTGGAGCGAATAACGAGGAAGCGTTTGAAGCCAGCGGGCTCGAAAACGCCAGGTAACCTCTGAATGAGGGGCCCCCGATGTTATCGAGGCTCCGCCCTGTGCACTTTTCGTCTTAGTCGGGGGCTCCGGACCCGGTGGGGCAGAGGGGCCGGATGTGCCGATCTTGGCTTGGTCGCCTACCAAAGTGGCAGCAGACCCATCCGTCCCCGCAGCCCCGCGGATGGAGAGGAGCCCCGAGTCTTTTTAGTCTTTTTCTTCTTCTTTTTAGGAGAGGAGGGCGGGGAATGAACCCACGAAGGCCCAAGGCCTGATGGACCGGCCTCAGCCAGGTCCTTCTCCGAAATGGAGAAGGTCCTAGTGGTGGCAAGAGCACCGGTTGGAGGAGATCCCTTCCCTCCTTGTACTGCCTCGGAAACCCCAGCCATTTGAGGAGGACCTTGCATAGGGGTGGATTCGGGTTCGGTGCTTGGCTCAGAGCCCGGATTCCCCCCCCCCTCCATGGAAGGCCCTACCGTTTGAGGCTGGGTTGCCTCAAGGACCATATCTATCTCAGGGGATGGGGCCTCCAGTTGGCCATCCGCCTCCCTCCCCCAGGACATCGCAGGTCCCGTTGGTATCATTGTCTCTAGTCATGTGTGAGGAGGCACAGGCCTTGACCCCAGCAAGGTTTAATATTCTTGCCAGGAGGTCTTTTGAGGGAAGCGACCGAAGGGGCCTGGCTTCCCTCTCCCCCCTAAGGGGGTTTGCCCTACCGAGCCGCTTTAATGGAAGGCGGTCAGCTATGGGCTGCCTGCTGGCTTTCTTGGCAGTCCCCTTGGAAAGAAAAGGAGGGAGTGCCGCTGGAAGCAGGGAGGTGCCCGAAAGCACCTCCAGAGAAGGGGGTGAGGGAAGGTCGCCTACACCCGTAGGCGTAGGAGAGGAGTATCCGGTCAAAGAAATATGGAAGGTCCCCTGTGCAAGCACAGGGGGAGGGACCTCCATTTTTTCTGTGGAGCTGCCTGAAGGCGGCTCCGTCGATGAGCAAGGGGAAGATTTTTATTTTTTTCAGCAGTGGGCATGGTGACCCTAAATTTTCTACGGGACGCAATAGCTCATCACCTCTCGCAGTTGCCTGCACTGCAAGAGGTGCTTACAGGCCTGGCAGAGCCAGGTGCCGCCATTCAGGACCACCCCTCCTGCCTGGTGGCCTGGCAGTCCATAGGCATGGCGGCTCCACCTTAGACACGGCGTAAAAAGATATGTTGTGAAGAGGAAAGGAAAAGGGATGTGAGGAAGGTATAGGTGGGGATGAAGCAGGTTGTTAAAAACCAACCACTCCAGACCGGAGCTCAGGGGTTAGGCAACATTGTCCCCTGCCCCCTCAGCCCCGATCCGGGACGGTTGGCTGAGAAGAAGATCAGCATTTACCCTGTGAAATTAGAGGCTGACCAGAGAAAGTTGTGGGAGAGGTTGTATGAAAAGCGACGAAGTAGTGGAGAAATACAGGCTATCTGAAGGAAGGAAGAGATTCTAAGCTGGGGCCAGACGGAGCGCTGGATTCCGTCAGCCCGGCGGCCAGGATGGCAAATCGCCGCGCCCCTTACGGGGTTTCCTGGGCAATCTCAGACCTCGCGACCGTGGCGGAATCCTTCGCGAACGCTTTCTCCGCATTCTCTAGCCGGGATACTGCTCCGCCAGCATTCAATGCACATCGCGATGTCGCGGAAGGTCGCCGGCTGGACTTTACCTCCAGAGGCGGAGAACCCTTCAACGACAGGTTTACTGTGAGTGAGTTGCGCTCCGCTCTTGCTTCATGCGCAGACACCGCCCATGGTCTGGACAATGTCCCGTACGCCATGCTTCGACACTTGGGTGAGCGAGGCATGGCCTTTCTCTTAGATTTGTTTCCGCCCAATCTCTCTAACCTCTTGCATGTGCAAGTTGATGGAAAAATTGGTAAATATTAGATTAGCATTTAACCCGGTGGCACCTCGGGTACCTTCGGGTTAAGGCACGCTATTTTTTATTCCCGTCGGCTATCTCCCATCTTCTTTGGCATGCAGACCTGATTCCGATCTTGCACTCAGAGTGGAGAAGAGTGAAATAAATGCTGGCCTGGTAGCCCAGTCCTTGCAGCATGTTGAGCCTCCTTATTACCCCTAATACTCACATGTCCAAGAGCCCAGCAGAAGACAATCTTGAAATTCTACAGGCTCGCAGAAGCCATAGGATCACGAATACTGCAACAAGATATTGTGGAGATTCAAATACCAGGCATGATGCATAATCTCCCATACCGGAGAGAGCATTGAGACACGAGGGCGTGCCTGTAAAAGCATCACTGGCTTCAAAAAAAGGATGGCAGAATGCATGAAAGCCAACCCTCAAATCGGACTTTGAGCCATCTGTGTACACGAGCAAGGCTCCAGCATGACACGGCTTGTGCTTCAGGAAATCTGAACACAATACTCCCAGTGATGAAATCTTTAAAAAGCGGAGACAGGGCAACAAACATTCCAAGGTGGTACCCTCTAGAGTGGCGTTCTTGGCAAAAGCAGAGACGACACTAGTGCGAGAGCTACATCGAGCCCTTGAAGGAGTTGCTTTACTTAAGCCCAAAAGGTTTAAGGTATGATTGATATCTAAAGGGGGTTAAGGGCCGTCAAGATCGGACGTGGATGAAATGAGAGCCGTCATAATGCAATGTGTAAATGATAATGTGAGCAGCCTCTGCCTAGCATCAACAACATAGCTCTCTTCAGGGTACATGAAGAAGGTACAGCTCACTAAACGGAGACCAGTGTGGTGGATCGAGTCCAACTTCCACAATTCATGCTCAGCTCCCGAAGCATAGAACATGCATTTGTAGTATTGCTGGGAGCAAACAAAAAGAGCAATAAAAAGTAAAGTACTCCTATCGGTACCCCAGTTGCTGAATGCAAGGGGACAGAAAAAAAAATCAGTAGGTAAAAGACCAAAATAAGGCTGCAGAAATGTACCTCTAAGGAAAGGAGCCAGTGGAAAAGAAGACCGAGAAAATGGCGCAAAGCTACGCTATTCAGGTGAGCCCCATTTAAGAACAAGTCTGGATCTGGGTGGTGGAGCTGGTAAAGGCAGCAGAAGTGCACCACATTATTCTTGGTCCAAGAAAACTGAACCCTGCGGTCTTCAGCATAGCAAGAAATGCAAATCAATGCCTGTTGTAGTCAACACTCCAGAGTTGGCATCTGGGCTGCATCAAAAGAGTTTGAAAAGTCATTTATGCAAAGCATAGCAATAACATCTTCCAGGAGCCCCAAAGTGATACGGTTGATGCTCAAGGGAAAGAGTGTGACATAGGACAGTTTTCTACATCCGATATGAAGATTGGGAGGTGTCCCCTCATCTTCATCGAGTAGAGGATCTCTACGATAAGGTATTGAAATGCGTATCATAAGCATTCTCCAGATCAAAAAACACGGTGGCATAGTGCTGTCTACAAAGGAAGGCCTCACAGATAGCTTTTTCCAGTCGAAGCAGAGCATTAGACGCGGAAGCTGGAATTTTTTTATTATTATTAATGAAAGGGGGTTGACCACCGATTGATGCAGATATGTACCACTCAGCAAATCTGAATAGAACTTAGGAAAAGAAAGGATAATGGGAACAGGAAAGTAAGACTATATCAGATTGAGACGGGTGGCAGTGAGGAAGGAGAAATCGGGGGGGATAGAGTACAGGGGTTACTGGGTGAGTACATGGAAAACAGTGAATTTGGTACGACAGGGATTGCATGTGGGATGGGGTGGGGTGAGTTTGCAGGACATAAGGTATTCCTAGGTTAGCCTGATATGACCAAGATGGATGCGGGCCAACACCAACTCTTTATGACAGGAGCAGTGTAAGGATAAGGCCAGGTAGCCGAAGATTAACTTAAAACAGTTGCTTTTGGTGAAGGGCGGAGTGTGCCAGAAAGTAAGCCATTGTGAATTAAGGATCTTCACATGTGGAAGAAGATCGTTAAAAGGTAGGGGAAGGGGAGTGAAGGAGGCTGATCAGGCAGCTTAAAAGCTGGTTAGTTGCCAGGCACCTCAATGTAGGAGGGCACCCAGCAGAAGGTAACATCCTTACCAAAAGCTTGTGTAAGACCTGCAGGATCTCAAGGAGCAGAAGTTAGCGGTAAGATGTGGGATAAAGCAGAGATCACACTTCAGGAATCGGTGACTATAACGAATTCGGTGGAAGGGAGTAGGTAGGCAATATGGAGGGCCTCCCGGATGGTGTATAAAAGTCTGCTGAGTATTAATAATACCAGGGAGAAAGGCGGAAGAAAGAGGAGCAGCCAGGCAGTCTCCACCTCAATGGCAATGGGTCAGTTGTGGGAGTGGGAGCCATCTGTGAAGAAGGCTATGGTCTGAACGTGAGTGGTTGCATGGCTAAGGAACTCGTCACCTGAGAACCATATCGTTTTAAGGACTCAGTAGATGATGGTTGCTGACTCTTGAATGGGTCATCATCCACAGAAAGGTACCTGCGAAAGAGATCTAGCAAATGGGTGGGAGGGCAGAGGGAATGGGAGTGTGGATAAGAGAGTGGCACCACTGTTCCTGGGAGGTGCCAGTTGTCCCCAGTCTAGGGGTATGCGGACAACAAGCGGAACATTGGAGACCTGGGCATACAGTGGAAGCGAAGAAATGTCTTTGAAGACAGGAAGGCATGCCTAATCTCTAAGGGTGGGACATTACACCTAGAGAGAATGATGGCTACTGGATAGAAGCAGCAAGCACCTGAGGCCAGATGAAGACCGGTTTAAAATTGGGTCAAGGCGACGGAGGGTTGAGGAAGATGTGGATGCATAAACTGCGCAGCCAAAGTCCAGTTTGGAATGGACTAGCGCAGTATAGTGGTGGAGTAAAGTACTGGGGCCAGCATCACCTATAGTGAGGGGCAGATTACCCAGGAGGTTGAGTGGAGTGAGTGGCGGGATGCTTCTTATCGAATAGAAGACGGCCAAGAAACTTCACCAACTGCTTCGCCGATATGGGGACCCCAGACCTAAACAATGATCGGATGTTGACATGTCAGTTGTAGTGGGGGCAGAAAAGGATGCAGGAAGATTTGTCAGGGGAGAAATAAATTCGCTTTGAGGCAGCCCAGTCGATGGCCAGTGTTGGCAATTTGGACTTGCATGGTGACCATGGGGAGAGATCTACCGCAGTACTATATCCCCAGGTCGTCAGTGTAGATTGAGCTGCTAATGGAACAGGAAAGGGAGGAGATGACTGTGTTCACCACGAAGATGAGCACGCTTATGATTGAGCCATGAGAACACCATCTACCTGCAAAAAGAGCCTGAATTAGAAGGAACCTACACAAACCTGTAAGGAACAGTCGCGCGGAAATTGTAAGATGGTGGGTAGAAATCCACTAACTCCTACAGAATGTAAAAGGGAGATGATAGTGGAGTGGCGGGTAGTGCCATAGGCTTTGCATATGTCAAAAAATACAGCCAGCGTAACACTACAGGGTGAGAATGATTCTAGGACATCGTGGGGAAAGCAAAGGTAGTCAGAAAAACTGTGAAATTGGCGGAAGCCAGCCTGGCAGTCAGGGAGAAGAGAATGGGATTTGGCAGGAAATGAAACGCAAGGGCACCATTCTTTCCAATGATCTTGCATGAACAACTCATGATTATAGAATGGTAAGAAGAAGCGGAGGGCTCGGAGTCTGGCTTGAGGACAGGCACTACAATAGCCTTGCGCCAAACAAAGGAAAAACTTCTCTCAGTCCAGGTGGGTGAGCAAGAGTTCAAACAAGAGCTTATCCATAAAGGATAGGAGATGGGACGCGAGGTAAGTCGATGAGCAGTTGCTTCAGGAAGGGTCCCAGCTGTTAAAATCTGTTAAGAGGGAAAAGGGTCGGGGAAGCTGGGAGTTAAGTTGCGGATCTCAAAAGGACCGTCGTCTGGGGGATGTAGCCTGCGCCATACAGTGTACTGTCTGTCTAGGAAAAGGCAGATAGCAACTCTATGAAGGACCGCTCAAAGGGACAGAGAGCGACATGGGACATATAAATGGAGGAAGATGGCTGTACTGCCACAACAAAATCTGCCCTGAGTAGGAGAGGAAAGGAAGGTAACCAGAGATCCTAGGGATCTGGCAGCCACCCAGGATTAATTCCTGGAGGCAGGGGTAGCTGGGTTGATAGGAGGTTAGAAGGGAACAATGCTCTCCAGGGGGCCAGCAGACCACAGCAATTCCAATGGATTACTGTGGGAGAGGTGAAAGGGAAAGAAGAATTGAAAATGAGAGTTAACAATTGGACAAAAGGGCAAAAATAGGCTGCCCAGGAATACAAGGGGATTCTAAGTCTCTAGCTAGCATGGGGTCAAGGAGAGAGAGGCCCAAGGGGGCAATCACTGGAGGGGCAACCCATGATGCATGGCACCTCCACCATAGTTACATTGGCCATGGGAGTAGGGGCTGGCTGTGAAGATAGGAAACCTTCAAGAGGCGCAACATGAAAGATTTATTTTGGGCTTGCCACATAGCAGGAGGGGTAACTTGAGATGCTGGGTGGATGGTAACCATATCTTATGGGAAAGTGCAGTGGTTCCATCTGTGTTCCATGGGTTTAGGCAGAGTCTGGGTTTGAGTGAATCGTGGAGTAGCAAAGCTATGTGGGTTTCAGTAGTAAGGTTATCCTAAGTACCAAAAAGGAGTTAGTGAGGTGGAGGGAGCAGTAAAGATTGATGGCAGAGCTTGTGGTGCGAGATTGGTTGGTGGGGGCAGGATGGGAAAGGACATTGGCATAAGAGCCAGAGGAGCCATGGGGGCACATACCTGCTCCCACAACTCTAGAACACAGAAAACCAGAGTATCAGAGGAGGGATTGCATCTGCAACTCTATTTGTAGGTTGAGCAGTCACCAGAAGAGGTTGTGCATTCACCAGGGTGATTAAAGCAGTGGCAGTTTGCTTGGGAAGGAGGAGAGTGGGATGCAGAACTAAAGTTTAGGCACAGACAAACTGTCGCTTGGCAGGTAGAGTTAACATGCCCGAATTTGTTTCATTTAAGTGATGGGGGAGGGGGTAACACAGATGAGTGGACACTAAATCTACAGCTCCGAGGGTCACCTATTCAACAATAAAGTTAGGAGGGTGGAACCAAGGATATGAAAGTGAGTAGAAGCCTGGAGGTAGGCACTTTTCTATTGTCAACCTTCTCTTGGAAGCAGTGTACCTTCGTGACTCCCTCAGGAGAGAAGTCCACTAAGAGATTCTGTAGAGGTATGTTGCGAAGGTCTTTGGCAAAAATGGTACCTTGGCAGCGGTTGAGGAGGGGGTGGTGGGTCACAGAGACTGAAAATCCCATTAACTTTAAGAGGGAAAGGAGGGAGTTCGTGGCGACAAACAAATGGGTTTAGGAATAAGGACCCATCCAACTGGGGCCGGACATCAAACCACTGTATTGAGGTTTTTGTTTGGATCACCTGAAAAAAGATGCTCCAGGTTTGAGGTGAGGCAGGCCACTGGGGCAGTTGGTTTTAGAAACAGAAAGCAGTTTATGAGGGAGAGCACTATAAAGGCTTTGTGAAAGGGATGTTGAGGGTGGTGGGTGCTGGGATATTGAGGAAGAGTAAAGGAACTAAGGGGAGAGGGTATGGTTGGTTGGACTGGGGAGAGTAGTGCAACAGCAGAGTAGGGGGAGGTAGGGGTTGTTAAGGATGATGGAGCTTGTGAGTTGAACCCAGCTCCGGTTATCCAAGCCAGAGAATTTAAATAGTTTGCATCAGTGTCTGTATGAAAGCAGGGTCAAAAACCAATCTTTGTTCTCAGATTTTCATCATAGGGCATCGAGGGAGACCCAGGAGAGAAACCTGGATGTATGCACAAAGAGGTTCCTCGTTTCCCCTTCTGGGAAGGATGCATAAGGTGACTGTGGGACCGTCATAATGCCACCTCATCAGCAAGGAGACTAAAGTGTCCCTCAGCCTTGCAATTCTCACCTTTTGGACTTTAGAACAAAAGTAATGAGAAAGGGAAAGATAAGCGACTGGTGGCGCCTCACATAGTGAGGGCATCGCCGGCACCCACCACCTCTAGCTAGGAAGCAAGAGCTGGCTAACAGCTAGTTTGCGGAGGAGCTAAGGTAGATATATTCTCTCCCAAGTTTGTGAAAAGCGACCACAGTAGCCATTCGCCATGAATTTGGGAGGAAACCCTCAGTCCAGATTGAAAGAATGGCCATGCCTCACTCACTTAGGTGACCTTGCCTTTAGTGAGGTCACGATGTGCAATAAATGCTAGTAGAGCAGCATCCTAGCTAGAGAATGTGGAGAATCCAACTGCAAAGGATCTACCATGGATGCATGTGTGGTCAGAGATTGCGGTCCCATTCTCCTGCAGGATGGGAAGGGGGGTTTCCAAGAAGTTGCCCTGAATCCTTTTGATTCATTTCCACAACTCTGCAAGATGGGTCTTTCCTTTAAGTGAAGACACATATGCCAGTCAGGAAAGAGAGGCCAGCATGCTTCAAAAAATACAGGAACCTAGATGGCGAAGCCATTTGGTTGGCACTTGTAGCACATGTAGGCATATGGGGCAGGTTCTTCAAGGTATATTCTCCATGAAGTCTACAAGCAAACCTGTCTAGGTAGTAAAGTACGGAGAATGACATGAAAAGAAGGATGGGGAGACTGGTAGGAAGGTGTGCAAATATAATGAAAGTCAAGTTAGCAATAGGCAGGTCCTCAACCAACTCCAGGCACTTTAGAACGTGATGCTGAAATGCTATTGGCAGATCATGAAACAACGGTGGATATATCCTTCTCTTACTTCCCCTTTGATGTTACTATTTCTTAATCGCTTTTTTTCACTAGATCTCACATACTTTGTTTTTCACTACAAAAAACTATTTAAAAGTGAAATTGATTCTGTCCATGAATATAAATCATCTAAACTCTGAACTACTCAATCATGGAGTATCTAGTACTCAACAAAATCAACCAATTCTACCTAATAGATGCCTCCCAACACACAATCAACCCACTGTGCTCAACAAGCACGATCTCTCACATTATCCAAGCTTAAATGAACCCACACTACCACACAGGACTAAAAATGGCAAAAGTATAAGCCTTTGACACGATATGACTTAGAAACCTGCTCTCACATCCCCAGGCCTTAACACACTACCAAATACCAAACTAAGTACTATACTTCCCAATGAGATGTGCCCAAAATACCACAATAAATTATATTCCGAATCAAACTACAGTCTTTGAGTCAAAACCATCTTGTGTCATTTCATCAAACATCCTCACATCTCAAACATAGGTTATATTGGCAAGGTGACAATGTAGTCTCCATCCAAATAAAAGACAGCTTGTGCCTGACCAACAATGATATCTGCAAACATATATTCACATGCTTATCACTTACACACCTCAGACAAAATCTACATAAAGAATTTCCAGGAAAACCCAATTCAGCCAGCACTCATTTAGGCAGAGAGCCTAGAAGCAGGACACTAAGCCAGAGGCAACATTAATGTGAGGAGTTTAATGTGGAATCAGAACCATGGGTCACTAAAGCATATGGTAGCTGCCACAAAATGAACCTGAATTAGAACTCCATCTGGGAACTAACCACACCCAAGATGACTTAACTTCCCCAAAATCAGAAATGTTTTCCTTCAGCTAGGCCACATAAGAGGTTGATTATTAACTCCAGCTCACATTGAAATGTGGGACATTTTAAATTTGGTTTGTGTCTTTTGTACCTACTTAAAGCAGTTTTTTATCCAAATCTTTTAAGTAGTAATCAAATTCATTCAAAGGGAATGCAGCCTTTTGAATTTCTGCTTGGAAGAAATGAAACAAATAAAAAGTCAAGCTGAGATTGAACACACAATCTACCAAATCAAAAATATATTAACTTGCCAAACTGACTTTTTATTCACTTTTTATTTTGGATAATCTTTAATCTGGATTCCTGAGAATGGAGGCAGGTTGTCTATTCATCTATCACATATAGAGTTTTATGAGTATATCATATTATAGAAAATTAAAGAAAAGTACAATGCATATATATTTCATGTTGCCTTCTGGGCAGAGGTTTTGTCTTGTTTGCCAATAGATGACTTCTGATGATCCTGGAGGACCTTTGTCATCTGGCATTATATTTTGTTAAAAGTATAAAAACCCTCTGGATCTCTTTACAGAACATAAGCCTGGGTCATCTTTATAAGCGTCATACTCATGCAAATTTAAAATACCTCACATGTTACCTCGAAATTCAATTTTATTTGTGAATGCTACAGAAGCCTCGCGCAAAATGTCCTTTGGAACCAGAGTTGGAGATGCATCAGCCAAATCAATTATATCTAGGTAGGAGTGGATAGCTTCTTCAAGACGTGGATTTGATTTCTCAACTTCAGAGAGACGTGCCAAGGTGTTAGCCTTACCAAGCAAGGCACGAGGTTCTTTAGGATTCTTGTGTAAAATCCTGTTGTAAATACCCAAAGCCTGGAAAATATTCTAGGCAAGAAATCCAACTGTTAATTTGAGATTGTCTATATGTCAATGAAACTGTCTAACTACAGGAATATAAAACCATGAGAAAATGAGAGAAAATGATTTAAGAGGAAAAAAAACAAAAATGGGTAGTATTCTGAAAATGAGGAAGTGTTCCATTTATAAAAGAATAAACAAGTGAAAGAAAAATAATAAAAATAAAATCACTACCAGTCAAGGCTATTACATATTAATAGCCCTTTAAACAATTATGGGATGAAGTTAGAGATTTGAAGCAATGAGACTATCAGTAACTATGGAAGACTAAAGAGATGAAAATATGCAAGCAATAGTTACTCTCCAAAAAGCTTTCAAGTTGAAAGAAAGCAATAAATCATTAGCAACGCACACATACAATGGCCACCAAGCAGATCAGGTTAGAGAGAAGCAGAGGCGATAGAAAGATTCAACACCTTTGGATTTCCAGCAAAAAAAAAGTTCCTAAACAAATTCCATTAAAAGTAAATTTCACCAAATTGATCTACCCATATTCCCATGAAGATCATAAGATAAAATTACACAATAACTTTCCTACCAACATATGCTGAGAGTATCCTAGATTAGGTATTCAACATTCCAGATGAGTGGCAAATAAATTTTCAGTTTAAATTGTGGCCATATGAAAATAGTCAAATATAATACATAGTTGGCCATGACATTTTACTATTTTGGGCAAAGTTAATCTTATGCATGGGTTTAGGAGAGAAAAGTCATGCTTAACAAATCTTTGAGTTCTTAGTGTATATTAAAAATCAAGTTGATTAGGAAGATATAGCCGTTATATATTTATATTTTAGTAAGGCCTTTGACAAAATGCCTAACAAGAGACGATCTAGAAACTTTGTAGGTCTCATGGTAAATTATGAAGTGAATAGAAGCATGGTTAAGTCAGAGAAAACAGAGGACTGTGTTAAATGACACAAAATCAAGAGAGCAGGAAGTACTTAGTGGAGTTTCACAGGGATCTGCATTGGGGGTTATTGTTGTTCATTTATATGAATGATCAAGAGATATCTATCATTGGTAAAACATCTACATTTATAGATGTTAAATTAATTTCTGCTTCAATGAGACTTAGATAGGTTAACAGTCTGGGCCAATAAATGGCAAATGAAATTTAACCATGGAAAGTGTAGTGGTCCAGCCTGAAAGGAAAAATGGGAAGTTTAGCTAAAATATTGAAGATACTTGTTTGGAAGCAGCAGATGAAGATAGAGATTTGGAAGTAGCCATCAACAGAAACTATCTCAGCAATATCTAGAAGCAAGAAGTAAAGCAAATAGGATTTTAGGGTTCATAATTATAAGAATAAAGCAGTGATCACAAAGCTATATAATTTATGTTTGGCCACACCTGGCATGGCTTCCTGATTTTCAGCATGATATTATATGCTTGATGAAGCTGTACTCTCTTTGTAGGATTTAGATTATTATGCTAGACTATGTATTAGGGGGGCTATGAACCAGGATTTTAAGATGTTATCAGGTTTGGATATGCTGGATGCAAGAGTGGTACTGTAAACATATGTATATTCATATATAAGTTAATAGGTATGACTAACAACCAAGATAAACCCTTGGGGCTTTTTCAATTCTTAAACATCTATCTTTTTCTGATAAATTTAGTGATAGTTTTAAAAAAAATATGCAATTTACTAAATGTAAATTCTACTCCCATTTAAAAACTTTTAAATCCCTGGACACAAACCGGAATCAGAGAATATATAAAATAAACTTTCATGGTATAATCAATCAAGAATATGGTAATTAAAATGAAAAACTTTAAAAATAATTTTTATTGCAGGTGCTTTAGCTAGTGTGATCACTCAAATCAAAAACAATAAATCTCAATTATGACGTTAATCAGAGATGGGCACCACAAATCCAGTCACAATATGTTTGTTTACCTTTGCATGCCATGGCATTGGTTTCATTTTATTCTGGATATCATTACAGGACTTTAAGCATTTTATTAAGTTTAAAGATATTTTCACATTCACAGACTAAAAAAAATAATGTAACTCATCAACTACTATATATAATAGTAGTAACTATATATAATAGTAATAGTGGATGAGTAACAGAATGGTTTTTAACCTAGTGAATATAAATGTATCAATATAGTGTGTTGCCAGCAAGGTGGAATTTGAACTTCAAGAAACCAAATTATTCTCATGAATTCCTTTATTTAGGCCAACAATATTTTGAGAAAATCTTCTGATCTTAAGCACTCAAAACCAACAATAATTTTAATAGCAAATTTAGAATAAGAAAAACTTAACTTTTTAAGTACTTACAAGGGTAGATTAGTTTATTTTTAATTGAGAAAATATTCTAAATGTATAATTACTTTATACATATTGGTTATAGTAAATGACTGTAATTAACATCTATTACAGAACCCTATTATAAATACCTAATCACTTGCAAGGGGATAGCATGATTGATGAAATGGAAGCAAGTGAGCAACAATTATGTTCTAGGTGGTGGTAATATCTACAAGCCTAAAAGAGGAACAGCCAAAGTATTGGTATTTTAACCCTAGACCAATAGAGAGGATCTCATAGACTCGTGATTTTCACCTATTTGGTTTCACTAACATATAAAGACTAAAGATCCCCCAAAGTTTGGAGTATGATATCATTGTGCAAGAGATGTATGGAGAAGAAGGGATGACCTCCAACACCTGCTCTGTTATTGGTGGTTGACAAAACCAGATATGACGGACTGGCCTCTATCATTACACCAGTTGGGTCCTACACTTTAATATTAGATCTTAGAGACTGAGTATCTACAGTATATGGATGCTGGTGGGAAGCCATAAACAACAGAGGCAGTGGTTGCTTAAAAAGCTTCCCTCTTTTAACTTACTTTATTTTCATCAGGATATTTTTACTATATATAATAGAGGATGAGTACGAGAGAATATTTTTTAACCAAGTGAATAAAAAATAAAATCCTGTTAGGATATCTAGAATAGAACAAAACTGATGCAATGGTACCAAAAGTTAAATTTACCTTTAGCAGGGCTATTCAGTGCTGCTTATCACTGTATTAAAACCACCCATTTCAAATTTGAAAAAAAACAAAACAAGCCTATCATGAAATATCATGGAAACATTACTTAATAACTGTTAAGAAAGGGGAAAAGAAAATTAGACAAACATCCAATATTGTAGCATTAAGATATTTTGAAGTTAAAAATATTGGTTAGTTTTCATTTATATAAAGTATTTGAATAAGGTAAAAAGAGATGCAAAGATTGCCTTTAAATGAAATCTAGAATTAATGACCATAAAAGAGACATGCTAAAAGAAAGGACTTGATAGAATAAATTGATTATTATATAAGAAACTCACAAATATGCCTGCTTAATAATTATAAAAATGTAAAATTTGAGCTATTAGTTAATATGAACAATGTACACAGCCTTTCAAAATTTCTGTTTTATAATTAATATATACACATGCTTGTTCCTAAAATAGTTACATTTGAAGAATAATATAATTTCTTTTGCTAATCAAATTGTCCAATAAGTGGAAACTGAATGCATCAATGTGATAGACTTTTTTTTTTTAAAAGGAGAGCCAATATAGAAAAAGAGGGTGGCTAGAATAAATCTACTGAGGTCAACCCTAAACCAAACCAAAGTCACTTTGCACATTCACTAGATTAATACACTAGAGAGCAAGTTTCCAGTCCATTGTGTCTGTCCTTTATGCAGAGGTAGTCACATTTAGTTGCCATCTGCACAGCTGATATCACTAAAAATGATATTCAAGCTTTCCTACCACAGGATGGGAAAATTAAGATAACTATGTTTAAAAGATTAGATATTTTTATTGCAAATTTTGATATAAAAGCAGCATAAAGGTTTCCTCAGAAGTTTGAAACATTCCAACAAATTTAAAAACAGCCGAGGACACACTCATTTGGTAATTATAAGTCCCAGACTAAATTCTTAGGCCTTAAATTTCACAAATTCAAGATTTCACACACTAGCTACCATATCCAATGCAGTTGAAAATGATAAAGTGAGATATAAATTTTTCAAATGAATAAGTAACATTCTATCTATTAATTACTAATAGAAATCAACTTTCAGAGATAATTCGTTATAAGAGAAGCAAAAGTATTGGGAATGCTGCACACTGCAAATGAAATGATTTGTAATTATAAAAGTTGTTTTCAAGCTTATCTTAAGCAATTATAACTTAACTAATCTCTCACAATTGACCAAGATATCACAAAAATGGAAACATAACTTAGCCATGAAAAATTCCACATTACTTATAATCCAATGGAATCTCTTTGTTGAAATCAAGCTAAAAGGTGATATAAAATACCATGCTCTAACTTGCACATGGAGAGAGAGAGAGAGAGAGCGAGCTATTTTACATTTTCCACACAAAACAAGAAGTTTATTCCAGAGCACCACAATCCACACAACCTACATTCATCAGAGCCCACAGTATAAAATAAATATGGATGAAAAAGTCAAAAGATGCTTACTGAACATAACAATTTATTTCTGGGCAAAATGTGGCCAAATAAAACACAATATCTTGAATTCAAATTATATGAAAGTTAGCAAGAATCAAACTGCTATAAGACCCTCTCCCAGCTGCCAAAAAGCTTGATGATACCAGTAACAAATAGAATTTTGTCTAACTACATCCTATGTATTTGTCCAAATGAGATTCTTTTGACTGATTTCTTCAGGGTGTAATAGACTCATTCAATAATGTGTCAATGAAAATGAATTAATTACAGTGATTCAGAGTATGAACATGCAAAGAAATAGAAAAGCAATCAGCAACAATACACCTCAGAAGTCCTTTCATATAATACCTTTTTTAATTGATTTAATAAGAGCATCTCTGGTAAAGATTTTAAGAGATGTATCAAGAAATAGGTGAAGTTAGGGAAAAAGGAAAATGCATGAGAAGATACATACATAGCTTGATTAGCCAAGAGAAGCCTAATAGAAAAAAAAAAGCATTATTGACCAGAGGAGACATGCAGCTCTCGCAACCTTGCCCCTGCTCTGCAATATTTCTCAAATTCTTTGTAATTATGATCTATGAGATTATTTAAACATTTGAATCATTCTAAATTACCTGCTTACCTTAACATTCTTTAAAGGCTTGAATCACACTAAATTAGCTAATGTTTAGATATACTATTAAATCTAGTAACTAATCTTAATTTTAAATATATAAAAATATAGCCCATATTCCATTGTAATAGAGGAAGTAAAAGGATGTTATAATGGTAGCATCCTATACACCAATTTAATCTTCATATGGCCCATACATACAGTAAAACTTTCATCTCAAAGTAGTATTTCATGCAGATATGAATTATGCAGACATCCCAAAGACTTTTACTAACTGCTTGTAATATGATGCTTTTAACACTTTCACCAACTTTAACTACATGACTACATTTGTCTAGCCTACAACACCTTAAATACTAAAGTAACAATAATATGACTGGCATCTGGGGGTAATCTGGGGTGCAAAATGGAAATCCACACAAATGCACTTAAATCCAGATCGGCATCAGAGAGGAACATCAATGGTTCCTCAAATAGGATGCAAAATGGAAATCCACACTCAGCACACAAGTGCACTTAAATCCAAATGCCAAATAGAAAATAAATCATTCGGAAAGGAAGATACCTGCTCTGACAGATGTTCCTATTTAGGAAATGTCAAACAAAATGCAATGCATTTACAAGAATAAAGGGAACAAAAGACATTAAACTGGATAAGAAAGTTAAGTTGAAAATCTTACTAGTAGATATATAATTATTGGAGAATAAAATTCAAACCAAAACCAGTGCTATGAAGTGCTATGTACCTCATCACCGAGTGCTTTTGCTGCAGCCAGTTTGCCTTCCACAGGTGTTTTTTTCTGTGTGGTAATGGAAGGGTCAGGATGAGCAGATTCTCTTTCTCCTGTTTGTGGGGGAACTTTTCCTTCCTTTTGAGTTGTTTCTGAGGGGTGCTTGGCTCCCTCTTTGACTGGCTGTTTATGTTTCTCCTGAGATAACTTCACTTCACCCTTTATTTCAGTTCTTACCTCATCAGCAACTTTGGGCTTCATTGAAATCACATTTGGTTTTGTCTGGACATTTACAGGCTTTTCTTTTGCTTCTGTAGGTTTTGTTGATGCCTGTGCATTCTTTAGTTTGGATGGTCCAGGTGACTTCGCTTCAGGATCTTGTTTCTCCAATGTATCTGAATATATAGATGATTCATCTAATTTTCTCTCTTCATGAACTTTTTGCCCAGACTTCTCCTTTGTTTGACTTAAAACTTTGTCTTTGCTTTCTGGTTGGACAACCTTTTCAGCAGTTTTTTGATTAATGTTCTTTTTAGTAAAATCTTTCTGTTTATTAGGTTTCTCAGTTTCAAATGTCTCAACTTTATTTGAGGGTTTGGGAGGTTCTGAAACTTTGGTTGCAGCCTTTTCTTTACCATCCAATGTTCGCTTAATTTGTGTTTCTGGTTTCTTTGTCTTAGAGGTATCCTGCCTACCTTCAGAAATCTTTATGGTAGCTTCCTTTGATTTCTCTTTTGGAAGGTTACTGGCTTTGACCCCAGGATTGGACTCTGGAGCTACTTGGTCACCATCTTCCTTGTTACCTCGTGGAGCAATGTATACTGGATCGGGGATCACTTCATCAACAGGCACTCGCTCATTGTCATCTTTAGGTGATGCATTCACATCTGCTTCAGCTGAGGGCTAGAAAGAGAAAATTTGTATTAAAAGTTGTTAACACAAAAGGAAGCTTGACTTGACTGAAGAGCAAAAAAGTAAATAGGTAAATAGGAATTGCATAATAAGCAAGGAATGCAAGGCAAATGACAATAAAAAAAAGAAGCGATGTGCCAATAACTTTTCTCACATTCAGCTCATTAATACAGAGTCTAAGAGACAACAACATAACACTTCAAATATGCCCGAAACAGTGTAGTCAAACACATCACTCAACATCACACTACAAAAAATCATTAGATAATTTCCTCGAAAAGGTAGGTATAATAACAAAGTAAGATGCCCTGAGTTCCAAGGGATGGGATCTTTTTTAACCAGTGCATTCAGCCGACAACCACCAGTAAGGAAACTAATGCCAAAAATGAATAAATAAAAAACTAGTATTTCCAAGAGCAAAAGAACTCTAAAGGGTTTGAAGTTTGGTTGCCTTTTTTGTAGGGCATACTGTATAAAAAGTAAACTATTAAAAACAATTAAAACAACTACAGAGGCACTCCCAGGTACCCCAGGGAGGTTTGCCCACTCCCTGAGGAACCCAAATGAGCCACCAATACTTTTATGAAAATTTAAATAGTATAGCAGCCACCAGCCTCCCAAAACTCAAACAAACGCCAATCTGGTGGGTGCAGGAGCTATCCTCCAGCACCAGACACAAGCTTTAGTGACCCCGCTTGTCACAGTAATGAATAAGGTACCACTCACAAAGCTCTCCCTAGAATAAGACATTCAACCCAAAAGTGTTGCCCAGTCTGAGGAACCGAGCGGCCTTCATAGAAAGGCTTGAGTCAACACTCCACCAAGATGGTGTCCTGTCCAATTTGCCATTAACAGAAAATGACCAGATACTGTTGATGCATTGCAGGGTGGGTCCACAAAAAGAGGTCAGGGCACAATGTCATTCAACCAGGCTCTCCCTTCTTTGAGGACTGACCTGAGCCCTGGCTGCAGCGTTTGTACAAGCCTGGCCCCCTCATTAAACCACTCGATTCCAGCTATCCCTACATGACAGGACTTTGACCCCATTATCCCAGAATGGCAGAAAAAGAAAGAAACTGCACCCCCCTCCCCATTTCTCCCCCCCCCCTCCAAGAGTAAAGTTTATAGCCCATTATCATTGAATGTGTCTGAAGTGTATGTAGCAACAAATGATAGTGTGAAAGCCGACTTTCATCTAAGGGATGGGGGAAGCTAATATTCTATTGAAGTCATTAAATAGCATTCATCCATCAGGGCTGGTTCACTCTATGGTGAGTGGAGAATGTGTGACATAGGTATATGTGGGAGGCATCCCCCCATTTTTCTGCTTTAGATTTAAACCAGTTTTCTTTAAGGTGTCTTTTTACCCTACTTTTCTGACTTTGTGTTAAAGAAGTGTGAGCAAGTTAGATAGGAATGGAGGTTTGGGTGTTGTGTCATATTCAAGACAAGCATCAGTAATGGTCACATACAGAATTTATGGTAACTTAGGAGGGCTGAATGATATCCACACTGCAGCGTGGCCAAGTGGACATTGTCTTCACATGGGACGGAGAATTCAGATGGGCGGATGTCAGAGGACTGTGAATGCAGCAGGATG
Organism: Ceratothoa steindachneri; assembly: GCA_963969495.1. Taxonomy (NCBI): domain Eukaryota; kingdom Metazoa; phylum Arthropoda; class Malacostraca; order Isopoda; family Cymothoidae; genus Ceratothoa; species Ceratothoa steindachneri. Next base: position 23,660,608 of record OZ018320.1, on the reverse strand, counting down.
TTATGTGACAGTGACTAGAAATAGCAGTGATAGCAAATGTAGCTTTTTTGGAAGCTGGTTTGGGGGAGGGGGGATGGAAGGGTTGGTAACTGGTTGCATAGCGCACAGTACAATAGTGATCATGCTTTAGTTCAGAGTTTTAAAAATTATAGCAAAAAATTAATTTTAAAAACTCATTATGCTAATGTTAAAAGGTGATTATGCTAATCTGAGGCATCAGATTAGATGAGAATGTGGAGTGATTGATACAGGTTGATAAAAGTTTTCAAAATGTTTCTAAAAAATTGTTAGAAAAGAAAAAAAAAAATTAAGTTGTTATAATTTGAAGATCAGTCCAACTTCTTCAGGAAATTTTGTCAGTCCAGGAAAATGTTTTCTTCCTGGAATGCTGACTGGAGGGTGGACAGAGTCCCACCTCTGTCAAAAGATAGGTAATGGTATTTCAATTCACCAAAGGTGGGGCACTCTACAATGATGTGTGTGACTGTCAGAAGGAAAAAAAGGTCTTGGCAGTAGGGAATGCCCTCTTCCATTAAGAACCTATGTGTCAGCCTGGTAAGGGACCAATATGTAGTTGGCAGATCAAGACTTCTTGGCAGCATGAGAGGTCTTTGGCTTCCATGCTGACAGGTTAGGGAAGGAGGATATAGCACATTGTATTTGAGCCTCTAAGGCTCACCCCTCTGGCGTCTCTCGGCGAATAATGCACTGTGCACAGCATAGAGCGAGTGGCATCTCCTGTGCATCGACTAGTAGGCTCTCAATGAGGAAAGTGCAGAAGGCACCGGTCACCAGGTGAAGGCCGGTGTAGTGGGTTGAGCCCACCTTCCACAATACATGCTCAGCTGCAATGCATAAAACTCGCATCCGTAGTCGAGCTTCAAACGAACAAAGGATCAATAAAAAAGTAAGGCAGTAGCCCTATCAGCACTGCAAGCACTGAATGTCACAGAACAGAGAATATTCATGGCACGGGTACAAGAGACCTTAAGGCTACGGATATGAGCCTCCCAGGTGAGGCGTCAGTCAAATACAAGACTAAGGAAACAGTGCAATTCAACCACTTCCAGGCGTACTCCATTAAGAAACAAGTTTGAGTCAAGGTGGAGCCATGGATGGCAGCAGAAGTGCACCACCTTAGTGTTGGCCAAGGAAAACAAAAACCTGTGCACTTTGGCATAGCGAGAGACACAGTTCAATGCTTGTTGGAGTCGATGCTCCAGAGTTGGCATCTGGGCCGTCCATGCAGAGCGTAGCGAGAACATCTTCCGGAAGCACGGAGGTGATGCCGTTGATGCTCAGGGCAAAGAGTGTGACACTGAGGACACTTCCCTGCGGGACACCCTCTTCTTGCTCCATTGGGCCAGAGAGGGCTTTCCCCACCCGTATGCGGAATCAATGATCTCGCAAAAATTCTGATATAAACATTGGGAGGCGCCCCCTCACCCCCATCATGTGGAGAGTCTCCATGATACCGTATCGCCATGCGGTATCATAGGCCTTCTCCAGATCAAAAAACACTGTGGTGTAGTGCTGTCTACAAAGGAAGGCCTCGCAGATGGCAATTTCCAGTCGGAGCACAGCATCTGACGTGGTGGAACTTGCGGAAGCCGCACTGTGCAGAAAACATATGGCCTCCACTGTCCAGAAAAAAAGGCTAATCTAACATTTACCAATTTCTCCATCAACTTGCACAGGCAAGAGGTTAAATAGATTGGGCGGAAACAAGACTGAGTAGAGTGATCTCTCCCCGGTTTGCGAAAGGTGAGCAAAGTAGCGATTCGCCAGGAATCCAAGAGGAGACCCTCCACCCAGATCCTGTTGAACAAATCTAACAGAAAGGCCATGCCTCACTCACCCAGATGTCGAAGCATGGCATACCGGACATTGTCCAGACCATGGGCGGTGCCCGCGCACGAAGCAAAAGCGGAACGCAACTCACTCACAGTAAAACTGTCATTGAAGAGTTCTGCACCAATGGAGGTAAAGTCCAGCCAGCCACCATCCGCGACATCACGACGTGCATTTAATGGACTTATGACTGACTCAATTTCAGGTGGAAATAAAGGTTGAGGGTCAGCCAGAGATATTAATTCAGAAACTTGAGGTTCTGAGGGCACTGATTTAATTTCTCTTCTATGTTCATGAATGGAAGCATCACCAGATAACTGTGGACTTATGACTCACTCAATTTCAGGTGGAAATAAAGGAGTGAATATAAAAATTAATTTAACAATTAGTAATATTGTACAATCCTAAAAGTTGTTATAATTTTTTATTTTTCATGTCACCTGTCATGAATAAGGAGACCATCTGGAGGGTTACATCATATATGAGAGCGAATTTGAGCTATCCTTGTGCAGTCCCCTCAATCCTGCATTTGGAGAATGTTTTCCAGTTGATGGAGGAGATTACAAACCTTCCTTCTCCAAAGTCCATCTACCTTCCTCACTTCCGGACACGCTCAAGGCCAAGGCAACCTCTAGATCCTCTCCAGCACATTTAATTTAAAAATGTGTATCCTTATGATTAAAAGATCTGCCATTCTTGAATATATGTATAAAAATTTAACAACTTTGGGGTTATTCTTGCATTTGTGTAGTACAACATGTTAATTGCCAAGAAAAGATTTAGCATTTAGCAATTATATATATATCGTTCTACTATTTGTCCTGTCATTGTTTAGTGATTTGGTCTTTGTTTTACGTTTAGTTTTTGTTTCTGTTACTTGATCCAAGTGATTTTGGAAAATCAAGGAAGGAGGAGTGTATAATACTCTTTTCCAGTATTTTAATGTATATATTATTATTATTTCTCTATATTTAAATTTCCATGTTTCAGACACTAACTTATTTATATACTTACTCTTTGATAATTAATTATATCATATCCCAATACTAAGTATGGCATAACAATTTATAATAAAAATCAAACTCTTGTTTAATAATTAACGACATTAAAGTAACCCCAGTGAAGGGGTAAGTATTAGGATTAATTTAATAGAATTGTGTAGGCTAAACTATCAAGATAGTAGTAGCTTAACTTTATGATCTAAAATGTTTGTCTTGTATTTTTGTTCTGTTCATTGTTGCATAGTCACTATAATTCTTTTTCTAATTAATCCTGCAGATAAAATATAGATATTGTTTAAATTGTTAAATACCCACCCAACAAAAACCGTTATCTTTTTGTTTTAGGTACGTATGCCAGAGCTGTCTGGAATGAAATTCCCTGTACTGGAGCCTGTTATGCTGTAACTTCTTATACTGGAACTTCGTATCCAGGAGCTTATTAATGTCTGTCCCTCTTATTCTGAGTTTCCAATACTCCAGTTGTCAGTCAGATTAAGTATAATTGTATATGTACCGGTATTCTAATCTGATATCCCAGTATAATTTACTTTTCTCTGAGTGTATTCTACTTTTATCTGAGGAGAAAAACTTCTTTGTGACGTTTCTCTCATAATGCCTGTAAAATATGTAAATATCTGTAGTCATTAATATTTAAATAAATCTATTATTCAATTACTTACATTATAGCAGTTCTCTCTCTCTCTCTTTCTTTTTAGTCTGCCCTCTTTCGAGATTTCTGAAATTCTGTATAACCTTGGACACTGAACCTGTTCAAGCCTTTTCCCCCTTTACCCTTCTACTATCTCTGAGTTGTCATTCGGATTGGATTTACGCCCCAGTCAAAGAAACCATTTGAACAACTCACCTATCCTTGAATGTTCCTCTGATCATTCTCTGAGTGGCAACCCGGCTAGTGAATGCGGAAAAAGTGGTCAGGGAGGATTCCGCCACGGATGCGGGGTCCGAGATTGTGGTCCCATTCTCCTGGAGAACGGGAGGGGGGGGCCTGCGAGAATTTACCCCAAATGCTTTTGACTCGCTTCCACACCTCTGCTCGAAGGGTCTTCTGGTTAAGTCAAGACATGCATGACCACCAGGAAGAGCAGCAGGCATGCTTCGAAATATATCGGAACCTAGCCCTAGCCCTACGAAATTCACCGACAGTGAAATCGTTTGGGCAGCACTTATAGCGCATGTAGGCATAGCGCTTCTTCTTGAGGGCTGTCTCACACTCAGCTGACCACCACAGGAGTGGTCGGGATGCCAAATTGCCAGACCTTCTAGGAATAGTAGCTAGGCCTGCGGCGATGAGGTTGCCAGAGAACTCAACGGCCTCATATACTGACCTAAACTCCTCGAGACTGAGATAGAGAATTCAGTTATTTCCTGAAATGCAGACCACCATGCCCGCACCAAGCACCAACGGGGCGGGCTCTCAGGTGGCAGCAGCCCATAAAATGATATTTGAATGGGAAAGTGATCACTACCATGGAGGTCATTGCCCCCCCCCCCCCCCAATCAAAATCAGGCTGAGCATCCAGAGAGCACAAAGATAGATTGAGGCAGCAAAATGAAGTGGTTCTCAGGCAGTGATGCATAAACTCATCCACATTTAGGTCACCCATCTCAAGCTCATCGATCAGGTCAGCAAGGACTTGACCCTGTGGATTAATAGAGTAGTCTCCCCAGAGGGGGTGTCTACCGTTTAGATCTCCGAGCAAGAGAAAGGGCCTTGGCAACCATGCCACGATGTGGCAGAAGTCCCCTGCATTGAAGTCGGCTGGTGGTGGAATCTACGCGGAAATAACAGTATACCTCCCATCAAGGTGCAACTGCACAGCTACTGCCTTAAAGGAGGTATTTAAAGCGAAGAGAAGAACGGAGACATCATGCTGGGTGTAAATGGCACATCCTCCTGCCCAGCACCCATCCCGTGATGGTAGGGTCGCAAAACCCTTATAATGCGGATAGCTAACAGGGAATGGGAGGAGACGAGCCTCCACAGCTCCTCCCAGGTGGCCCGGAGTCCGCAGCAATTCCATTGAAGGAATATGCCCTCCAGGCCTAGCTCGGAGGAGATGCGGGGGGCCCTCTTCAAAGAGAAGACTCTCACAGGAATGGCCATACGCTTCCTGGAGGAAGAACTCTGGGCGCTGTTGGCCAGACAATGCGCTGTCGCCTTCAAGGACTTATTGGGGGAGGTTGGGCTCACCATATGAGTGTTTAACCCCCTCCGCCTCAAAACTTTAGAGGTGGTGGGGCCCTCTTTTCGAGGATCCACCATCTCCGAGCCACCAAGTCCACCACTGGGCCTGGGCGAAGGAGCCAAAGCTCCCTTGTTGCTGTCCTCCTTTCAGAGGGTAGCTTTAGGAACCCCGGAAGATGGCCTGGTGACCAACTTCACGGGTGTTGCCTCCTGTGAATCTAACAACTCGGTGTAGGCACGTGGCCGTTTCCCCTTACGGGAAATTGTCATGCTGGGGGAAGGCGGAAGCCTTGGTTTTAGCTGGGGCTGGGAGTGGACCCTTTATGTCGCCAGCTTTACCAGGGGAGCGCCCAGGGTGGATAGAACCCACAGAAGGGTTCTGAATGGGTGTGAAAACGACCATACTTGTAGGCCTGGAGCGGCCAGGAGCAGAGGAAATCTTTTCCAACATTGAGGCATAGGACGTCCCGGGTAGTGCCATGCGCACTAAGACCAAGTCCTTAGCTTTTCAAAATGAGAGAAGATCCTAAGCTTGAAAGGCCAGGATTTCCTTCTCAAGGAGATACGCACCACATTGCTTCAAAGAAGCGGGGTGTGGCTCTCTGCAATTGACACACTTGGCCACACACAATTTGGACTTATTGTGTGTGGCCTTGAAGCAACTTAGAGAGGGTTCGGGTAACCCTGACTTTGCACATTGACAGGAGCGATTGGTATGGCAGAAACGGTGACAGTAATAGCACCTCCGCAGCAATGGCACAAATGCCTTTACGTGGTAGCGATACCAATGGGCATGCACCAACTCAGGAAGGTTGTCACAGTCAAATGTGACGAAGAGTGTAGGGGCGGGTCTCGGGGCACCTCCCTGTTTTCTCATCACACGTTCAACCTTGACTGCCCCATGGTTAACCAGCTCTAAGTTGATGTCCTCTATGGAGTAGTCCAAGAGTCCCCTCACATAAACTATTCCTTTCACGAAGTTCATGGTAGAGTGAGGTATCACACTCACAGGCGTGCCATCAAATGCAAGTGCAAGTGTCTGAAGGGCACTAATCATGGCTGCCTCGGAGGATTCGACGCATTCCCTAAAAGGCTCCCATCTGAGAAATGGGTCACCTTCTACCCTCTACCAATCAAACTAGCTAAAGCTCTCCTCTGATGGATCATGCTACCCTTAGCCAACATGCTGCCATTAGTGGAGCGAATAACCAGGAAGCGTTTGAAGCCAAAAGGCTCTAAAACCCTGGGTAGTCTCTGAATGAGGGACCCAGATGTAATTGAGGCTCTGCTCTGCACACTAGCATGTTTGGTCTTAGTCAGGGGCTCCGCACCAGGGATGGCAGAGGGGCCAGATGCGCCGATCTTGGGTTGGTCGCTTACCGAAGTGGCAGCAGACCCATCCATCCCCACAGCCATGGCAGATGGAGGAGTGTTTTTCTTGTTTTCTTTTCTTTTAAGGAGGAGGGTGGGGAATGAACCCGCTTCTCCCCTGCACCAGGAGGAGCCCCCAGGCCGGATGGACCAGCCTTAGCAAGATCCTTCTCCATGATGGAGAAGGTCCTGGTGGGCGCAGGGGCACCAGCCAGAGGAAGAGATCCTTCCCCTCCTTGTACTCTCTTGGAGACCAGAGCCATTTGAGAAAAACCTTGCATAGGGGGGGACTAAAGTTTGGTGCTTGGCGCCAAGCCCGGATTAACCCCCATGGAAGGCCCTACCGTCTGAGGCTAGGTTGCCTCAAGGACCATGTCTATCCATTTGACCATTCCTCCCAAGACATCACAAGTCCCATTGGCAGCAGTTTCACTAGTCGAATATGGGGAGGCACAGGCCTTGACCCCCACTAGGTTTAAGATTCGAGCCAGCAGGTCTTTTGAGGGAAGCGACCGATGGGGCTTGTCTTCCCTCTCCCCCCTAAAGGGGTTTTCCCTACTGAGCCGCTTCAATGGGGAGTGGTCGGCTATGGGCTGACTGATGGCTTTCTTTGCAGTCCCCTTGGAAAGTAAAGGGGACTGCCACTGGAAAAAGGGAGACGCTCGACGCCACCTCTAGACAAAGGGGTGAGGAGTAAGCCTCCTCCTCTCTGGTTAAAGAGATTTGGAGGGTCCCCTGAGAGAGCACAGGGGTGGGGGGTACCTGCATCTTTTGAGCTGCCTGAGGGTGGCTCCCACAGTGGATGAGGGGAAATTGGGCATGGTGACCCTAATTTTTTTACGGGATGCAGAAGCTAATCACCCCTTGCAGTAGCCCACCCTGCAAGGGGTACGTACGGGGCTGGCAGAGCCAGCTGCCGCCATTTAAGGCCACCCTTCCCACTGGTGACCTGGCAGCCCTTCATGATGGCGACTCCACCATGGGCATAACATAAAATTGATAGAGTGTGAAGTGAGAAAGAAAGGGGATGTGAGGAAGGTACGGGTGGAGATGAAGCAGGTTTTAAAAACCCACCATCCCAAACCAGAGCTCAGGGGTTAGGGAACATCGTCTCCCACCTCCTCAGCCCCGATCCGGGATAGTTGGCTGAGAAGGTCAGTATCTACCCTGTAAAAATAGAGGCTGACCATAGAAAGTTGTGGGAGAGGTTGTAGGGGAAGTGAGGAAGTAGGGGAGAAATACAGGCTGTCTGAAAGAAGGAGAAGAGCCTAAGGTCGGGCCTGACAGGATGCTGAGTACCGTCAGCACGGCGGCCAGGAAGGCAAATCGCCACGCCCCTTACGGAGCAATAGTTTGAGAGTTGAGATGAATAAAGAGAAGAATTAGTTTGAATGAGGTGGCAAAATGTTTGGCTGAACTTAAGAGATATGCAAAAGATTTTGTGATATGTATGTTGTGTATTAAGTCAGACATTAAGATGGTGGAGATATTATTCCTATGGTTGTTGGTTGAAATGATTGCAATGGTTAAAGTTACACATGATAGTTTGAAAAATATGGGAAAGTTCAATCTGTGTTTGAATGTGGGGATGGATAATAGAGCAAATATTTTGCTCAATGTGTGTGATGAAACTTAAGAAGTGTCTGAGTGATAATGGACCATTGTGTGTGGACCATTTGAACAAATTGAGAAAGAATTGAGTGAAGTGTGGAAGGACAACCCTGTATATATCTTCCCTGAATGGATAGATGGAAACAACACTATGCAAGATATTATAAATGATGAGTGAATAACAGATTGTTTGGGATCGATAGTTGGGTACCATTTTATGGATGTATAATTTAACTGCGCAGAGTGCATCACGTAATGTCTCCCGAGAGAGAGTAGAATGAGTGAATGAGAAGTTTTATCCATATGAAGTTGCTCAGAAAGTGTTGAAAGAGTGGAAAAAGGGTAAATGGAATCTTTCAAAATTGAAATGAAGAGTTTGAAAGACCTCACATAGTTAAGAAACTGAGGGAGAATGGAGTGATGGATTTAAAAGTTGTTTTTTTAGTGCCTATCTGGTGACTACCTCCAAAGGCACAAGTCATTGCAATAAATTTCAACCTAATACTATACTATATTATAAAAAAAATTAATAAAAGAATCTTTAAAGAAAAAAGGTTAGGTTAGGTTAAGTAGTGCATCCTGGCATCAAGGAGAGGCTAGCCACCGTCCAGTGAAAGAGCATGCAACTAACACTAAAGATAGTCAAATAAAATGGAGGAAGCCCGCCTCCTCCAAGTGTTTGAAAGAGACAATGTAGATGGGTATGATGTATGTGTACACCAGAGTCAGTTGAGAATTTTTTTTTTATTATTATTTAAGGGGCTATCTGGCGACTGCCGACTTAGGCATAGGTCGCCGTAAACAAACAGCCTAGTTCTAGGCTACTTAAAAAAATTGAACAGGAAACAAAAATAAAAAGAAATAAAGGCCAGGCGGTATCCTGCGCGAAGATCACACAGACTAAGACATTCGACAAGAATGTGCCGAACAGTCTGGGGACTACGCAGTCGTTGCAATAGGGCGCAGGCGAGCACTCCATCAAATAGCGATGCGTCCGATTCGGAGACGACAGAAAGCAACCTGAAGACGCCGCAGGATTGGGGGATAGGTCCATGGGAACAGTCGCAGCACAATGGCACGCAACTTTAAGTTCCCTTCGACCGTCTCCCATCTTCTTTGCCAAGCAGTCCGAAGAGCTGCCCGTATTCCTGCCATGTAGTAGGTGTGAGGAAGAGCGAAACGCTAGTCCGGTCGCAGAGTCCTCACGGACTCTTTGGCGCCCTCATTCCCCACAATTTCTACATGTCCAGGAACCCAGCAGAAGATAATCTCGACATCCACCCGGCTCGCCAAAACCGTGGCGTCACGGATATCACGAACCAGGGGATGCGGAGATTCCAATGCCGCGAGAGCACTCAGGGCACTTTGTGAGTCGCTATAGATCACAATGCGGTCTCCGAACCGGGCACGTCACGTAATCTCCCGTACCGAGTGGTGCATTGCCACCAGCTCGGCCGTGAAGACAGACACAGCGCCTGGTAGAGCCGCGCTGACTTCAAACAGAGGGGATACGGCGTGGAAGCCGACCCCCTCTTCAGACTTGGAGCCATCCGTATACACTGGCACGGTTCCAGCGTGACACGATGTGTGCACCAAAAATGTCGAACGCAATACTCCCGGCGCCGTACAAGCTTTGGGAGCAGAGAGGTTGCGACAAATAGCCAAATGTGGTACCCTCCAGGGTGGCGTCCTGGGCAGAACCAGGGGCGCCACCGGCCAGAGAGCTATATCTACCTGTCGAAGGAGTTTCCTGGCCCTAAACACAAAGGGCTTAGGGCATGACTGGCGTTTCTCGGAGCATAGGCACTGTCGAGATCAGCTGCGGATGCAGTGAAAGCTATTGACGACTGAGGGAGGAAACGTGCTCGCGCGCACAGGCGAGTGATGCATTGCACGCGGCGCAGAGCGAGTGGCATCTCCCCAGCATCGACCAACAGGCTCTCAATGGCGGAAGTGCGGAAGGCACCGGTCGCAAGGCGTAGGCCGGTGTGGTGGATCGAATCCACCTTCTACAATAAACACTCGGCTGCGGATGCATAAAACTCGCATCCGTAGTCGAGCTTCGAACGAACAAAGGATCGATAAAAAAGTAGGGCAGTAGCCCTATCAACGCCCCAAGCGCTGAACGTCACGGAACGGAGAATATCCATGGCACGGGTACAAGAGACCATGAGGCTGCGAATATGAGCCTCCCAGGTGAGGCGTCGGTCGAATACAAGACCAAGGAAACGGTGCGACTCAACCACATCCAGGCGCACCCCATTAAGAAACAAATCTGGGACGGGGTGAAGCCGTGGATGGCGGCAGAAGTACACCACCTTAGTCTTGGCCAAAGAAAACCGAAACCTGTGCGCTTTGGCATAGCGAGAGACGCGGTTCAATGCCTGTTGGAGTCGACGCTCCAGAGTTGGCATCTGGGCAGCGCCAAAGGAGATCGAAAGGTCGTCCACGTAGAGCGTAGCGAGAACATCTTTCGGCACCACCGAGGTGATGCCGTTGATGCTCAGGGCAAAGAGTGTGACAAAGAGGACACTTCCCTGCGGAACACCCTCTTCCTGCTCCTTTGGGCCGGAGAGAGCTCCCCCCACCCGTACGCGGAATCGACGATCTCGCAAAAATTCAGATATAAGAACCGGGAAGCGTCCCTCGCCCCCATCGTGTGGAGTCTCCATGATACCGTATCGCCATGCGGTATCATAGGACATCTCCAGATCGAAAAACACCGTGGCGTAGTGCTGTCTACGAAAGAAGGCTTCGCAGACGGCATTTTCCAGTCGGAGCAGAGCATCAGACATGGAGGGAAACTTGCAGAAGCCGCACTGTGCAGAAGACAGATGGCCTCCGCTGTCCAGGAAAAAGGCTAATCTAACATTTACCAATTTCTCCATCAACTTGCACATGCAAGAGGTTAGAGAGATTGGGCGGAAACCAGTCGGAGTAGAGTGATCTCTCCCCGGTTTAGGAAAGGCGAGCACAGACCCTGTTGAACAAATCTAACAGAAAGGCAATGCCTCGCTCACCCAGGTGTCAAAGCATGGCGTACGGAACATCGTCCGGACCATGGGCGGTGTCCGCACACGAAGCGAGAGCGGAGCGAACTCACTCACAGTAAACTTGTCGTTGAAGAGTTCTCAGTCTCTGGAGGTAAAGTCCAGCCGGCGGCCTTCCGCGACATCACGACGTGCATTGAATGCTGGCGGAGCAGCATCACGGCTAGAGAATGCGGAAAAAGCGATCGCGAAGGATTCCGCCACGGACGCGGGGTCCGAGATTGCGGTCCCATTCTCCTGGAGAATGGGAGGGTGGTCCTGCGAGAACTTGCCCCGAATCCTTTTGACTCGCTTCCACACCTCTGCTAAAGTGGTCTTCCCGTTAAGTGAAGACACGTATGCCCGCCAAGAAGAGCGGCGGACGTGCTTCGAAATATACCGGAACCTAGTCCTAGCCCGACGAAATTCAGCGACAGTGAAATCGTTCGGGCGGCGCTTATAGCGCATGTAGGCATAACGCTTCTGTTTGAGGGACGTCTCACACTCGGCCGGCTACCATGGGAGTGGTGGGCGTGCAAAACGGCCAGACGTCCTAGGAATAGTAGTCAGGCGCGCGGCGATGAGGTTGCCGGAGAAGAACTCAACGGCCTCATCTAGCGACCTAAACTCGACTGAGATAGAAAATTCAGTCATTTGCTGAAATGCAGGCCCCTGCGCCCGCGCCAAGCACACCGAGGTGGGCTCTCAGACGGCAGTTGCCCTGAAAATGATATTTGAATGGGAAAATGATCACTACCATGGAGGTCATCGACCACCCCCCAAACAAAATCAGGCTGTGCATCCGAAGAGCACAAAGATAGATCAAGGCAAGAAAATGAAGCGGTTCTCGGACAATGATGCGTAAACTCATCCACGTTTAGGACACCCATCTCAAGCTCTTCGATCAGATCGGCAAGTACTTGTCCCAAGGGATTTATGGAGTAATCTCACCAGAGAGGATGCCTGCCGTTAAAATCTCCAAGCAAGAGATAGGGCCTCGGCAACCGTGCCACGACGCGGCGGAAGTCCCCCGCGTCGAAGTCAGCTGACGGTGGAATGTACGCAGAAATGATAGTATATCTCCTATACAGGTGCAGCAGCGCAGCCGCTGCCTGAAAGGAGGTATCTAAAGTGAAAGGAAGAATGGAGACATCATGCCGGGTGTAAACCACGCATCACCCAGCCCGGCCATCCCGCGGTGGTGGGGTCGCAAGACCCTTATACCACGGAAGGGCGGGCAGGGGGCACGCACCTAGCATGGTCTCATGCAAAAAGATAGCTAACGGGGAACGGGACGAGACGAGCCTCCGCAGCTCCTCCCAGTTAGCCCGGAGTCCACGGCAATTCCATTGAAGGAATATGCCCTCTAGGCCTAGCTCGGAGGAGACGCGGGGACCCTCCTCGAAGAGAAGACCCTCACAGGAATGGCCGTACGCTTCCCGGGGGCAGAACCCCGGGCGCTGTTGGCCCGACAAATCGCTGAAGGCGCTGTCGCCTTCGAGGACTTATTGGGGGAGGTTGGGCTCGCCATGCGAGTCTTTTCCTCCCTCCGCCTCGAAACATTAGGCGGGCGTTGCAACTTCAGAGGCGGGGGGCCCTCTTTTCGAGGAACCACCGTCTCGGAGCCTCTCGCTCAACCACTAGGCGTGGGCGAAGTTGTTGCTGTCCTCCTTTCGGGGAACAGCTTTAGGAACCCCGGAAGATGGCCTAGCGACCATCTTCAGGGGTGTTGCCTCCTGTGAGTCTAACGACTCGGTGGAGGCGCGTGGCCGTTTCGCCTTACGGGAAACGGTCACGCTGGGAAAAGAGGGGGGAGCCCTGGTTTTAATGGGGCTGGGTGTGAACCCTTTTTGCCGCCAGCTTTACCAGAGAAGCGCCCGGGTTGAGTAGAGCCGGCAGAAGGGCTCCGAATGGGTGCGGAAACAACCGTGCTCATTGGCCTGGATGGGCCAGGGGCAGAGGGTGCCTTTCTAACTATTGAGGCATATGACGTCCCAGGCAGAGCCAGGCGCGCCAGGATCAAGTCTTTGGCCTGGCGGAATGAGAGTCGATCCTGAGCCTGAACGGACAGGATTTCTTTCTCAAGGAGATATGCACCACATTTCTTCGAAGAAGCAGGGTGCGGCTCTCCGCAGTTGACACACTTGGCCACACACGATTTGGACTTATCGTGTGCGGCCTTGGAGCAATTTACACAAACTTCGGGTGACCCTGACTTTGCACGTTTACAAGAACGATTTGTATGTCCGAAGCGGTGACAGTAATAGCACCGCCGCGGCAGTGGCACGAATGCCTTCACGCGGTAGCGGTACCAACTCAGGGAGCTTGTCCAAGTTGAACGTGACGAAGAGTGTAGGGGGGGTCTCGAGGCCCCTCCCTGTTTTCTCATCACACGTTCGACCTTGACTGCCCCATGGTCGGGCAGCTCTAGGGTGATGTCCTCAATGGAGTAGTCAATGAGTTCCCTCGCATAAACTACTCCTTTCACAAAGTTCATGGTATAGTGCTGCGCGTCACACTCACCGGGGTGCCATGAAGTGTCCGAAGAGCCCTTATCTTGGCCGCCTCAGGGGGATTTGCCGCATTCGCCCGAAGGCTCCCGTCCGAGAAACGGGTCACCTTCGGCTCTCTATCAATTGCACTAGCTAATCCTCTCCTCTGATGGATCATGTTGCCCTTGGACAACATGGTGCCATCAGTGGAGTGAATAACGAGGAAGCGCTTGAACCGAGCGGGCTCAAAAACGCCAGGTAACCTCTGAATGAGGGGCCCCAATGTCATCGAGGCTCCGCCCTGTGCACTTTTGGTCTTAGTCAGGGACTCCGCACCCGGGTGGGCAGAGGGGCCGGATGTGCCAGTCTTGGCTTGGTCGCTTGCCAAAGTGGCAGCAGACCCATCGGTCCCCACAGCCCCCGCGGATGGAGAGGAGCCTGAGTTCTCTTAGTCTTTTTGGTCTTTTTCGTCCTTTTCTTTTTTGGAGAGTAGGGCGGGGAATGAACCCGCTTCTCACTTCCACCGGTAGAAGCCCCTAGGCAAGAAGGACCGGCCTCAGCCAGGTCCTTCTCCGAAATGGAGAATGTCCTGGTGGTCGCAGGGGCACCGGTCGGAGGAGATCCCTCCCCTCCTTGTACTGCCTCAGAAACCCTAACCGTTTGAGGAGGACCTTGCATAGGGGCGGATTTGGGTTCGGTGTTTGCCACAGAGCCCGGATTCCCGTACCATGAAAGGCCCTACCCTCTGAGGCTGGGTTTCCTCAAGGACCATGTCTATCACAGGAGAGGCCTCCAGTTGGCCATCCCCTCTCAGGACATCGCAGGTCCCCTTGGCAGTGTCAAGAGTCTTTTGTGGGGAGGCACAGGCCTTGACCCCGGCAAGGTTTAATATTCTTGCTAGCAGGTCTTTTGAGGGAAGCGACCGAAGGGGCCCGGCTTCCCTCTCCCCCCTAAGGGGGTTTGCCCTACCGAGCCGCTTACACGAGGGGCGGTCGGCAATGGGCTGCTGCTGGCTTTCTTGGCAGTCCCCTTAGAAAGATAAGGAGGGACTGCCGCTGGAAATAGGGAGGTGCCCAAAACCACCTCCAGAGAAGGGGATGAGGGGGAGTCCCCTACACCCGTAGGCATAGGAGAGGAGTAAGCCTCCTCTCCGCTTAAAGAAGTATGGAGTGTCCCCTGCGCAAAGCACAAGGAGGGGTACCTCCATTTTTTCTGTGGAGCTGCCTGAGGGCGGCTCCGCTGATGTTACAGGGGAAGTTGGGGGTTTTTTTATATTCAGCATTGGGCATGGTGACCCTCTTTTTTACATGGCACGCAATAGCTCACCACCTCTCACAGTTGCCCACACTGCAAGAGGTGCTTGCGGGCCAGCAGAGCCAGGCACCGCCATTTGGGACCACTCCTCCTGCCTGGTGGCTTGGCAGTCCATCGGCATGGCGGCTCCACCTTAGACACGGCATAAAATTGATAGAATGTGAAGAGGAGAGGAAAAGGGATGTGAGGAAGGTATGGGTGGGGATGAAGCAGGTTGTTAAAAAAAAACATCCCGAACCGGAGCTCAGGGGTTAGGGAACATTGTCCCCTCCCCCCTCAGCCCCAATCTTGGACGGTTGGCTTGAGAAGGTCAGCATCTACCCTGTGAAATTAGAGGCTGACCAGAGAAAGTTGTGGGGAGAGGTTGTATGAAAAGCGACGAGGTAGGGGAGAAATACAGGCTATCTGAAGGAAGGAAGAGAGTCTAAGCTGGGGTCGGACGGAGCGCTGGATCCCATCAGCACGGCAGCCAGGATGGCAAATCACCGCGCCCCTTACGGGGTACGGGGTGAGTGGATGGTTTATTTGGTTTGAGGATGGGTATTCTATGAGCGATTTCCAGACATTTGGAAAAGAGTTATAGGTTCTGAATGGAGAGGAATTGATATTGTTGATATTATGAAAGAAGAAACGACTAAAGAATAATATTATACAATCTTTGTATGGACTTATTCATGGCCATGGGCCTTCACAGTGCCCATCTATCAATTAAAGGAAAAGCTTGAGAGAAGAATCGTCTTCAAGGCACTAAGGGAGGGGGACAAGCTCATTGCAGCAAACATTTTGAAAGGGTTGTGAGCAAGAATGGGAAGAGAGGGATGGATGTTTAGGACTTAGTATGATTTTGAGGGAGAAGAGACTAGTGAATCTTTCAGGTGGGAACCAATGAGTGAAGTGAATGAAGCAAGATCAGTTAGGCCTGAGAATGGAACAGAGTTTTTTGTACTCAGCTCCACTACTCTACACAATGGAGAACTTCTCTGTGAAGGCCCACATGTTTAAATAGGTGACATAAAAAATTCCTTAATTATCATTACCCATTAAATCACTGTGTCTTTGGGGGACAAAGTTAGCCCACTGGATTCTCACATACTGCCATCCAATGTAAACCAAGACAGAAAGCCAATTCTTGGGAGCGCATTTACCAGGTATTAGAAATGCTTAAGGATGCTTCCCATAGGTCACTCCGGCATGGCTCCAATATAGTTGCCTTCTAAAACTTAACACAGATAAACACCAAACTTGCCAGTGACAAGTATCTAGACTTCACCAGGAACCAGACAAGAGCTCAGTTGAATACATATAGATGCAGGGTACTGGATATCTGAGATAACCCACCAGTTGGAGACCAGTTTCTTAAGGCCAGATCCAAAGGCAATTTAATTAAACTAGAGCCAAAAATATTAAAAATGATCCAAAAAATTAAGGTTAGAAGGAAGACCTACACATACTTTTCCTTGAGGATTGAAAGACTATGCTTAACACATTCACTATGAGCATTTTTTTCAAACTTCTTCAAATAACCTAATCATAATGGCTCAACAGAACCAGTCTTTTTGACCTACTTGCTATCAGGATACCACCCCTGCCTACATGACTAAAAAAATAGAATAAATAAACCACAGCTGCCCCAATTGAAACTTCCAACAACCTAAAAACGCTGCCTATCTCATTGTATCCTGTTCATCCTTCAACCATCTCTCTAGGAAACCTCTGGAAAAGATCATGCCATGATTCCCGAGTGCTGCTGGGTTTAAATGAAGAGAACACAGGAGATGAGCGTCTACATCAACTTTAGCGATGGAAGCTCTCACATTTAGTCATCTCCAATGCCAAGCTGACACAAAAGTGGTAGTACCTATTCTTATTTTTCCACTACTGGGGAACTGAAATATAACAAAAATAAGTTTACCTTATTTTTGGATGTAGCAAGCCTGTCCTTCAAATCAAAAAGAATTTCCTTGATGTGATTGAGGGCCACATTTAACCCAGACAATTTGCCACTTTCTAAATGCTTTAGAACGCCTTCCAGATGCGGAGCGAGTTGTTTGACCATTTCATTTCCAGGCTGCTCTTTTAGGATCTCATCAGCCAATGCTTCTACCTCCAAGTAGAGTGTCTCCAGTTCATCTTTGGATACCTTTGAGGTAGGCTTTTCTTTAATTGAATCTTTGCCCTCCTCTTTCTTCTTCAAAGGATCTGCCATTGGCTGTTTATCACTTGTCTCTTTATTTTGATCATCAGCAATATTAGGAGTGGGCTTCTTCATTCCAGAAGGCTTCTTTTGGGCAGGATTTAGAGGCTCTTCAGAAGTTGTTGGATTCTCCACCACTATCTGCTCCTCCAATTTTTGCATATTTTCTTCACTGATCTTCGGAGTGCCTTCCTTTTTAGTGTCTCTAGGAGTTGGTTTTTCTTCCAGTGGAGCTTCATCCTCATGCTTCCTTCGCTTGGCCTTTGGTGGCTTCTCAGTTACAGGTTCTTTGGAACCATGTGCTGACACACTAGGCTCTTCCATTTTGTGAGATTTTGAGCTATCTGGTGAGAATGATGTGTGAGATTGCTGCTTTTGAGAGGCAGAATCTTCATGAACCTTGTCTTTAATGAGTGGTGCCTGAAAAATGAAAATAAAATCAATCAGATAAATTATAAAAAGGATCGATGCTTTAATTCACCATAGCCACTTGAGATGGGTAGGAGCAACCAAGAAGATAAATGAGAAAAGTGGTACAATGCGTGTGAAAATGGAATATATGTAGTGAGGGAGAAAAGATGAGGGTGCTTCACCAAATAAGTTTGTATTGGATTTATAAATAACTTGATAAAAATAACTTTATTCTGGACTTGACATTTAATAAGACGAATGACTGGAGTCAGTAAATTTAAATCCCTTTTTGGTGGAAGGAGTAAATGTGAATGCGGATGAAAAGACTTGTGAATCCTATCCACCAAGAACTGCTTGAGGAAGTGAATGTGTGGACTTTAGGTGAGTTTAAAAATAACATTTATGTTCAAAGGTTTTAGTAAATGAGGTAATTTAATGAAACTTTGGTTAAAAGGTAAAACTAATAGCTTTTTGGCATGAAATTACCTCATTTACTAAAACTTTTGAACGTAAATGTTATTTTTAAATATGAAATCACTATCCATAGCCTTCTCATAAAAAATTCACCACCTAAACCAGGCATTGTATATTCTATTGGTTGCAATAATTGTGAAAAATGCTATTGTGGACAGAGAGGTAAAATTGAATGTTAAGAGTTAAACAGCACCAAACTAATGTTCATAACTTTTGTCAACAATCTGCATTATTTTTACATATCTATAGTCAGGATCATACTATTAATTGGAATAGTGCTAAACCTATTATTAAATGTACAAACTACATTTTAAGAAATATTTTGGAATGTATCTCTATTAATACTTTCCCAAATTTTAATATTAGCCCTGGATGCCAAAACCCAAAAGAAAAGGCATGCTCATCAGATGGAGGCATCACAGTAGCATTCACCATGAAAATTACCTTTCAAGTATTGCAAACCACTTACAATAAACTTTGGCCACCACATCAACTTCAATAAATCTAATCAAGAATTATCTTCAGGTGCAAATCTATCATGAAATGAAAAATGGTAGAATCGAGATTAATCTGGGAAATCACACAACTTTAACCAGTCTGAGGAACACCTCTGCCTGCCCCAGTAAGGGGGAATGAAATCAGCCTATTTTAAAGATAAAAGGTTGTTGTGAAAAAAAATCAGTTAAATAATAATTAATTTATAGCAAAATGAAAAAAAATCTACAAACTCTGCATTCTTACCCCCAACCTCAGAACCTCCCAAACCAACCCTATCTATCCACTACACCCAATTATTACCTTCCCCAACACCACCAAACCAGAACACTATAGAACATACCTCCAAAAACAGCTGCAAACTACCTACACTAAATCACCAATAACCCCCAATATTATCCAATCTAAAGTATCACTGTCCCACCTGCAATTAGCCCACACCCCTGCCCTATATGAATACAAAAACATTAGACCCTGATACCCCCAAGAGTGCCCATTTTCAATATAACCTCTCTAGGAGACTTCTGGAAAAGACCATGAGCTGTGACATCCTTCCTGAGGGGTGCAGGATTCAAATGAAGAGAACCCATAGGGTAGTTCAATGTGAGATCAAACCCATGGATGAATGTAGATATATTTATTACTCTTTGGTTAATTAGACTATAAATATGCAGAGCATCTATTGTAATAGATGGTTAATTAGATTATAAATATACAGAGCATCTTAAAGTACTTTACCTGCTTCAATGCTTCTTGAGCTCGTTTTTCTACAGAAGCTAAATCAGGCTGTTCATTATTTATCAGATCTGGAAAATAAACAAGTAATTGTGGTATAGCAAGAAAATTTACAATGTAAAAATAATCCACTTATGGTTTGAATGCCAAGTTTATCTCAAAAATATAAGTGGTCAGGAAATTAATGGGAGCAGGGATTTAAACTAACCCCTTTCCAACAAAGTGGGGTTAGGGGGCATTAACAGCGTGAAAACTAACCCCTTCCATGCTTTTTACACCCTATTAAGCAGAAGACCACACATGATTTTGTCTATGCTGAAGGCAATTCATAGTGATGGGGGGGTGGAGTATATGACGCGTTAGGTGGAAGAAGGGTCGAAGTCACATTTTCAAATTTTTCAGGAGAGACTTCCAAAGTTTGTATATTATACATCTTGCAGTTAACTGGTATAATCCAAAGTTTTATCGGTTACGTCTATTTCAACATTTTCTTGTTTGTCCTTTTTAGTTTAGTTTGCACGAGCTAAATTGAACAAATTGCAGCTGTAAGAATTTCTTCTTCTTTGCAGCCTGACAGGATGACTACTACTGCTTGGGCTTGTTTGAAGTCTAGAGGAAATCACGTACCCTTCTTTGTATTGATGATCCAAAACAAATTTTCTTGCATCAATAAATTTAATTGCGTTTGATTTCCTTTTGACAATGCGCTCTTGTAAAATGTCAAAATCTAAAAAGTTACTTTGTTCAAGTTCTACAACTTTAAAGTGCTGAGAAGTAGACGTAGTTATTGCTTTTACATAATCTTTCTTTGTATAAATAATATCATTATACTGTTTTTTTTTATATTTTGTTCAATTTGTCCGAACTGACCATTGCAAGGCATTGTTGAAATTTGGATATGAATTAGTTCAAATTAGACCGATATTTAGTATAACGATAAACTAAGTTATAAGGATAACTTATCCATGAAAAATGCCATTTTCAAATTTTGTGGCTTAGGCCTTTCTTCCACCTAACGCGTCATATACTGTAGCCACTCATCCAGTCAGGGTTAATTCCTGGGGCCCTATTATCATACACAATATCATCCATTTTGTCCTTGGTAGGCCCTTCCTCCCTCAAACACTCATTCAAACTCAATTCACCTATTATGCAGTCTTTTCAACACATTTTCACATCTGACAACTCTTGTATACTCTCTTAACAATTCTATTTCCACCAATTATTCTTACATGTCCATACCAGCTAAGAACAGTTTCAGTCACACTTGTTCAAGTGTGATACCATCTAGTTATAGTACAGTCTACACTATTCTCACTTGCAAATACCAGTACCATACTCTTTTCTGCATTCATTTTTAATCCACCTCAATTTTTTTTTCTACTTCTAGGGCACTCATCTAGCAACTGCCTGCAAGGGCATAGTCACTGAAGATATGGTAGTCTATCTTAAATTTTAAAAAGAAAAGAAACTCAAAACAAAAAAAAACAAGACAAAAAAAAGCCAATAAAGGAAAATTAGAAATACCTGCTTAGAGCTCAGAGGTAACCCAGTTTCCTTCAGATGGCCAAGCACATATCTTAAACCTGAGCCACCCTCAAAGACTAGATACAATTCCAAAAGCACAGTCCACAACCCGGTGTGCACATATCTGTCCTGAGTACAAGGGATAAGTGGTAGTGACCCTGTCATCCTGGCACTGGGATGGGTACAGTGTTTTTCTTACGAACCTAGTTCAGAAGTTTTCTAAATTCACTTCATGTCAGTCATTAGGCCTAAATATTAGCAGATGACTATTCCATCCAAATACCTCTCAGCTCATGTTCTGAAGCCATTCTCTGTTAGCCAGCAGGATAGGAAAGAAGAATGAGAAGCTTTTATTCTCTCCTTGCTCCAGGTCTCCATTCTGCCAATTTGAGTCCTTGTTCAGGCAACAAACTATGTGGGAGGTTCATAGAATTCTGCCACACTGTAGTCTAACTTGGAATGAACAAGGAAGAAGTAAAACAGTAAAGGGGCATCCCTATGGGCACCCCAAGTGGGCCACAAAGCCCCAGTCAAAAACAAGACCAAGTAAACAGTGAGACTATCATGATACTGTATCATCATGGGCTATTGAAGGCCTTCTCCCGATCAAAAAACACTTGCAAATTGCTGTCTACAAAGGAAGGACTCATGGATAGCATTTTCCAGCCAGAGCAAAGCATATAACAGAGTGAAGCTTGCAAAAGCTGCACTTTACAGTTGACAGGTCACCTATACTGTCCAAAAAGTAAGCTACCAAACATTAATCAATTACTCCAATTGGCACACATAGTAAATCAGAGAAATTGGGCATAAACCAGCTGCATTAGTGATCTCTCCCAGCTTGCAAAAAGCAAGCATGGTAGCCATTTGCAACGTATATGGGAGGATACCCTCTATCCAGATCCTGTTGAACAAAGCTAGCATAAAGGTCATGGCTCATTCATCCAAGTATTGAAGCTGGCTTATGGAATATCATCCATACCATGGGTGGTTATCCACAAGCAGAGCATGAGAGAGGAGCACAACTCACTTAGCATAAGCAAGTCATTGAAGGGTTCCCGGCCCACTTTCAAACACCAGTGAGGTGGTATTTCAGGCAGCAGTTGCCCAGAAAAAGATATTTGGTTTGGAAAGTGATCACTACCCGATGGTCAGCGACCACCTCCCACCCAAAATGAGGGATAGATCTAGCCAAGAAAATGAAGCAGTTCTTGGACAATGATGTGTGAATTCATCCAAACTTAGGACATTAATCTCCATATCAGCACATTAATCTCCATATCTTCAATCAGGTTGGCAAATTCCTGGCTTCTAAGATTAATTGTATACTCCCTTCCAGAGGTGGTGCCAACCATCCAGATTCCCTGATGAGGAGAAATGGTTTTGGTAACTACTAAAATGCGATACAAGTCTGTCACATTGAGGTAAGCTAACAGTGAATTATATATTGAAATAAAAGTATACCTATCCAGATCTAGTTGCAGTGCCACTGCCTGAGGGAAGGTATTTAAAGTCAAAGAGAGAATGGAGACATGTTAGATGTAAATTGAGCATCCACCTGCCTGGCTTCCATTCATGGCAGCAGGGTTGCAAAACCCTGATACCAGAGGAGAATAGGCAGGGGGCACATGCCGAAAATGGTCACCTGAAGAAAAATTGCTAAAGGAGACACATAAGAGAAGAGCTTCCATAGCTCATCTCACTTAGCCGGGAGTCCTTAAGCAATTCCATTGACAGAAAATACTTAGCTCTAGGATGCAGGAATGAATTAATGGTACATAAAAGGCGAATGCTGCGTAGGTCCAAGTGGACAAACTCGCAGCCATTTTCAAATATTCATTAAAAAACATAGACTATGGTTACAAATCTAGAATAAAAGCAAGTAAAACCATAGAAAATAAAAGGGAGTAAAATCATAGAAAAATAAATGTCTCTAAAATATAGTAAAATCAAAATAAAGTAATAAGACATGTCTATCTCATTCTAAAAAAGATAAAATATTAAATTTCCTTTAGTAGATTCGCTTCTGATAAAAATTTTAGCCCTTTGTTCATATTAAAGGTGTTCTCGTGCTCAGAAAGGATACCTCTCAGGGCCGGCTGAGAACGCATCCCTTGGGAAATAAAAGGGAAAAGTCTTTGGCCTTAGGAATCGGAAGCAAGGGCATTCAGTGAATAGGTGGAGTACGGACATTGGTACTCCACAGTGAGTGCACATTGTAGCCTGTTGAAGGCTTTTCATTAGAAAGCCATGTGTTAGGCAAAAATGCCCAATTCTCAGCCGGCATGGGATAACATCCTGAGTACGGGTTCTAGTAGTGGGTGGCCAAAGGCGAACTGACTGTTTGATGGTATGTAGTTTTGGTTTGGGGGAGTTCATCCTATGCCCTCTGCCACTGGTTGACCACATATTCATGGATATGTGGCACAGTATCTCGGAAAAGAGGGGCAGGGGTGGTGGTTCCTAGAGATGCTGCTGTCTTGGCAACAGTGTCTGCTCTCTCATTCCCTTTTATACCTATGTGGCTAGGTACCCAGCAAAATAAGATTTTGTAGAGCGAGGACATAAAAAAAGCCACTTCTGTATCTTTGAAACCAATGGGTTATCTGGGAATGGATTGGTTAAGGCTTCTAAAGAGCTGAGGGAATCGGAGAATATCGTATATGATCCTGAGGGTGAAGAAGCGATGGTATACAGTGCAGCCAGTATTGTGAAAAGCTCAGCTGTGAAGATGGAGGCTGCACTAAGCAGGTACACAGACAAATGATGGAAGGGGAGGATAGCAGAGGCTCCTACCCCGTCAGGGGATTTCGATCCGTCTGTGTATATAAAGGTGCTTGGTTTGTGGCGCACAGTATGTTCATGGAAGAGGCATCGTAGAACGGAAGGTAGGAACTTGGTCTTCAGTTCCTCTGCCAACACCTTGCAGACCCTCACTGGTGGTAATAGCCATGGGGGTACTTTTGGAATCTGATATGGGATTACTGATAGTTCCCTCAGTTGACCCGTATCTTCAGTCATACGCAGAGCAAATGGGCGAGTCAGTGAAGGGAACCTGTCATATGAGGCTACCGAGTGAACATTGTAGGTGCACTCATATACAAGTGATTGGGGAAGTTGTTGCAGTCTGAAGAGGTACTGCAGGTTAAGGTTAAAGCGGTGAAAGGGTAGTGGAAGAACCCCACACTCTGCATAAAGACTAGGTATTGGGGAGGACTTGAATGCTCCCAAAGCTAAACGCACACCCTAGTTCCTGATGGAATTGAGTTTATCCAGGTTTGAGGGTGATGCTGAAGAGTACACCTGTGACCCATAGTCCAGCTTAGACTGGATCAAAGCTGTATACAATAGCCACAGAGTATGGCAGTCACTTCCCCACAAAACATGTGATAAGAGTTTTAGAATGTCCATTCTCTTCAGGCAGGATTTTTTCAAAGCAGTTATATGGGGGACCCAAGAGAGCTTTGAGTTAATGATAACCCCTAGAAATTTGAAGTGGGCCTCAAATAAGATGGGGGAAAGTCATATAGAAATAGGGTTGGCTGTTCCCACTCAACTCGCCTGAAGTTGTAGAAGTGAACTGCCTTTGTTCTTGAGGATGATAGTCAGAAGCCTTTTGCGGTGGCATTCTTGGCAATGATATTAATGGCCTGTTGCAATTTTGGGGTGACAAAGGGCAGCAGAGGTGATGTTGAGACAATTACCAAGTCATCCACATAGAGAGTTGATATTGTCTCTGCTGGAAGGTCAGTAATGATACTGTTAATGGCCACCCAGAAGCAGGTGACGCTCAAAATACTTCCCTGTGGTATGCCCTCTATCTGGTCAACTGCCTCCGACATGACATTTCCAACTCTCACTTGGAATGTGAGTGTAACAAGAAATTGTTGTATGAATCTGGGGAGGTGACCCTTGATACCCCAGTCGTGCAGTTGCTTCAAGATACCACACCTCCAAGTGGTATCATAGGCTTTTTCTATGTCAAAAAATACAGCGATGGAGTGCTGTCTTTTTGAGAAAGCTTGTTGGATGCAATCCTCCATCCTGACCAGCAGGTCTGTGGTGCATTGCTTTTTCCTAAAACCTGCTTGTGAGGGAGAAATAGTTATTTCTCTCCAGAAACCATACCAGCCTGGTATTCACCATTCTTTCAAAAAGCTTGCATGGGGACCAAGTAAGGGTAATTGGGCGATAGTGGGTCGGAAGTGTCCCATCCTTTCCCGGTTTACGAAAGGGAAGTATAATTGCTTCCCTCCAATAGGAAGGGATATAGCCCTTAATCCAGATATAGTTAAATATATCAAGAAGGTGTGATATGAGTGTTGAATGCATACTCCTGATCATATCATAAGAGATACCATCAGGGTCAGGTGCGGTAGATCCACATTTCTTAAGAGCACTTTGAAGTTCATGGATGGAAAAGAGCTTGTTATATGGTTCATTATCCATACAAGGAGCCATGAAGTTCAATATGCACTGTTCTTGCATTTTCCTGACATGTTGGAATTCTAGGGGGTAATTGTTGGGGCTAGAGATGTCGGCAAATACTGTCAGCAAATGTCTTTGCCAGGACATTTGAAATTTTCAATGTCTCCCAAAAGCTCACCTGCTTCAACTATATTGGGCGCAGAGAAGCCACTTGTTCTGCCCATGAGCTTCTTCACTCTTTTCCAGACTTTGTCTGGTGCAGTTTGGTGGTTGATGGAGTTTATATACCCTTTTATGGAGATTCAGTGAGCCTGGCAGAGAGTACACTGTCGCACTGCCCTGGCTCGGTTACGGGCATACTTATTGGTAGTAGTAGGGTTCAGGTGGTAGCGACAAACTTGTTTGCATTGTCACTGCTTTGCTGCATTCCTCAGACCAAAAAGGGAGATGGATCTTGTGGGGAAACAATTTTGGAGAGGAGCATAGATGAATTTGCCACCTAGTTGACATGGTCATGGAAGTTCTCCAAGATCATGTCAATGTCACCCTGAGGGAAGTGTCCAGAATGATGGGTGTTTAAATTTTGGCCAATTGGCTTTCTTAGTGTTCCACCCATTACTCGGTGGGGGGGGGAGAGCCAGTCAAGCATGAGGTCAGTACAACTGGGTAGTGATCACTTCCTCTCAGGTCAGGATCCACCGACCAGCTGTAATCTGCTCTACAGTCTGATGAGCAAAGTGATAGATCTACACAGGTAGAGCTGTTAGTCTGGACATGAAAAGATGTTGGAGTACCATCATTAAAAAATGACACATCCATGGTCTCTATACATCTTACGATCATGTTTCCCTTGGGGTTGTTATCATAGTCTCCCCGAAGTTGATGCCTTGCGTTAAGGTCTCCAACCAGTAGGAATGGGGTTGGGAGTTGGGTGATGAGATTCGCTAATTTTATAGCCAGATCTGAGGAAACTACTCCTTCACTAGGAGGGAGGTACAGTGAGCAGACTATGTATAAACTGTTGGTGTACACACGGATCACTACTGCTTGAAGATCTGTTCTCAATGGGATTACTAAGTGAGAACAGTCTTTGTGGACAAAAATAGCTGAACCATGTATGGGTTCTGGTGGGTTTTTAAAGTATCCCACGTAGTTGGGGATATTGGGTAATTGATGATTACCCAATTGTGTTTCTTGCAATGCTATACAACAAGGGTTGTAATCGCAAAGCAATATTTTGATTTGAGTTCTTCCCATTTGGGGAAGATTCCTTGTAAATTGGTAACTTTAGGGTTTTAGGGATGGTACTTTTATTAGTGGGCAAAGAACCATCTGTCCGCTGTGCATATGACAAGGTGGTTTTTGCTGGCAAAGATGCCTCTCAGGATATTGGGTCTTCTGTAGTACTGGTTAGTTTTGCTGGCAAAGATGCCTCTGAAGGTAGTGGTCCTCTGTAGTATCAGTTGGTTTTGTTGGCAAAGGTGCCTCTAAAGATATTGGGTCCTCTGTAATGCTGGTTAGTGGTGTCAAAAGGGATGGTACAGAGTCATTCTGAGGACTGGTTGTTGGGTCTGCTGTGGTTGGTAAGGGGAGCCCAGAAGGCTGTTTCTCCTCCTCCAAGGGGGCCACAGCCAATGTTGAATCTGTGACCATCTCTTTAGTTTTTTCTGAAGTTGCTCATTTTGCAGGTGTAGTAGGACAACTTGTTTTGATAGATGGAATCAAGGCAGATTCAGTGGGAGGAGGGTGGATGTCTAAAGGTGAGACGCACACTACACAAACTAACCCGGAATCAGCCTCCATTTCTTCAGGACATGGCAATGGTTGGTTTGATGCTGATGGAGCAGAATCTGAGGAATGGCGAGTCCTCTTGCATCTTGGTTTCAGTGAAGCAGGAGCTTCTCTGATGATTGGAGAGGGAGGAGAAGCATCATTCTTGGGAAGAGGTTCTGTTAGGGCTACTTGGTGGATATTCTGTGGCTGTAAAGGAGAGGGTCTGAATATTCTTTGTTGTTTGTTACGGACTGGTCTATTTGTTCAAAGAGCGTCTGCAAAACTTATTCCTGGTTCGATGAATAGTTCTTTTGCTCTCCTTCTAGCATCCTTCATGCTAATTCTGTATTTATTTCGGAGAGCAATAACCTCTCTCTCATATAAGAAAAAGGTGCACTGGTTAGAGCTGGTTGGGTGGTCACCACCACAGTTGGCACAACAAGGGGGACATGAGCATGGTGTTCCATGGAAGTTGGAAAAACAATTGATACATAGTCTCATCTGTCTGCAGTATTTGCTGACATGCCCAAAATGTTGGCCATGGAAGCACCTACGGGGATTCTCAACGTAGGGCTTCACGGGGATACAAAAGTAGCCAGCCTTGATATTTTTAGGAGGTTCCAACCGATTGAAGGTTAGTATAATGGTAGCTGAAGGAACTCTGGTGTTATTAACATTGCAGGTGACGCAGTATGCGCTGCTTACTTTCTGGGGAGTCAGTTTATCAACAAGTTGGCCCACATCGTATTCAATCAGCTCCCCTGACCTGATAACCCCCTTGTAGGTATTAAAGGTAGGGTGGGCTGAAGAGAAGATATTTAGTGAAGCTAGAGAATTGAGTATTTTGATTTTTTGGTGTTGTTCAAACAAAGTCGATTCCACTACCAGACAGCCATCATTTCTAGGCCACATTTGGGCTGGTTCGCCCCATTTAGCAATGAAGTCTTCATAAACATTGAAAATATCAGCCTTACTCAATGGCTTATCGTTATCTGATTTCAGTAGTACAAATTTTCCATAGTCAAAGTCATCGTCGACCTCAGAACCAAAAGGATCGAGTCTACGGAGAATGCGGTCATTGATGGCACAGGGACCAGAAGCCTGCAGCCTCTGGGAAAAGTTTTTATTGTTTTTACACATATATATTTGTGTTAATAAGAACATGTACCCTGGGAAAGTGGACATGTTACTGTAGCTGCCCCAGACAAGGCGCTTTACACCATCCTCGGGGTAGCCCTCCCCCACACTACATCTGTCGTTTTAAAAACAGTGCAGCATCATGAATGGAAGTTTGAGGACGGCTAGGCTAAGACCCAAGCTGTGGGCAACTATCAGCTCCAGAACGAGTATGGCCTATGGCGATACTTCCGGCGAACAAATCAGCAACCCGTACAGTGATACTCATTTTTTTTTTTTTTTTATGGAGCACATCTGGCAACTACCCACTTGGGCATAAGTCGCCGAAAAACACGACAGCCTAGAACTAGGCTACTTTAAAGTAAAAATATGAAAACTTAACAATGATATAAATTGGAAAAACTTAACAATCAAAGCAATCTCCGGCAGCGGGGGGAGGTCCCCCTCACCCCGGTGCAGGAGAGTGCAACCTACAAACAAAACAATAACAAAAAAAAGGAACCTTAAATAAAGGGGAGAAGGCCGGCCTCCCCCAAAAAGTCAATAAGTCCACCAGTCATGGTGCACGCACTCGTCCCGAGTACAAGGGACAGGCGGTAGCAACCCCGCCCATCCCGGTACCGAGACAGGTATCGTGCGCGAAGATCACCCAGACTGGGACATTCAACAAGAATATGCCGAACAGTCTGGGGGACGACGCAGTCGTTGCAATAGGGCGCATGCGAGCGCTCCATCAAGTAGCGATGCGTCACACGAGTGTGTCCGATTCGAAGACGACAGAAAGCAACCTGAAGCCGCACAGTGATACTCAGCATGAGGGTGTGAGGATCGTTAGTCTGACTCCTCTACAGTGGCCTGTTCAGCAAGGTTGGACCCCTGAAGACCGACTGATGGGAAGTAGTGACCATCTCGGTCAGTCTTCACTGACATAGCCCACTGCATCATTCGAGTATGCAAGCCCCTCCACCATGACAAGGTGATCCTCATGGAGGGGCTAGGATGCAGGGGCTCTCCTCAATTTGAAGACTCTCACAGGAATGGCCATTACTTCCCTGAAGACAGAACACAGGATTTAGGGCAATAGAATGCGCTGAAGGGTCTGTTGCATTCAAAGGCTAAAGGGAGGTAGCTTGGCTCATTGTATGAGCCTTCCTCTACTCCTGCCTTGAAACCTTTGGTGGGCAGGGTGGCTGTAGTGGGTACTTATGTTACAAAATGCCCCATCCAGACTCCAACAGGGGCGAGGGAGGCGAAGCTCCCTTGTTGTTTCCCTCCTTTCAGGGGACAGACTTAGGATGGCCTAAGATGGTCTCATGACTACTTTCTGGGGCTTTGC
This sequence comes from Ceratothoa steindachneri, assembly GCA_963969495.1. Classification (NCBI taxonomy): domain Eukaryota; kingdom Metazoa; phylum Arthropoda; class Malacostraca; order Isopoda; family Cymothoidae; genus Ceratothoa; species Ceratothoa steindachneri. The sequence goes on along the minus strand of OZ018320.1, from coordinate 23,631,223 downwards.
TTCCTGTGAGTCAACAACTTGGTGGAGGCAAGCAGCCACTTCAATTTTTGTGTGTTGGTGGGGGTGTAGCCACATTGACCCCAGTTTTACTAGAGTGGATCACTGCAATTCAGACACTTGACTCTACACTAGATGGATTTATCATGTTAAGCTTTTGAGCAGTTTGCACAGATTTGGGGTAAACTGACTTAACATGTCTGCCAGTTCCATTAGTATGCCCGAAGTAGTGACAATGGTAATACTGCAAGCAGAAATGGCATGAATGCCTTGATGAAGGTGTAATACCAACCATGCCTAAATGGGCCCCACCACCCCTTGCCCCTCCATGGGGGTTTGACCTATCAAGTCAGAAGCAGTCATTCCTGGGCTTCGTACCTTCTTCTTGGCAGGCCCTTGAAAAAGAGAAAGGGAAGGGGGAAAGGGCATGCTTGTCTGAAAGTGAAGTCATAGGGCAACTGGAATAAAGGGGTAAGGGGGGGAAACCCCTACACCTGTAGACATAGGAGAAGCCTCCTCTCTGATACGAGAGAATTTGAGGGGACACTGACAAAGCATAGGTGGAGCTGCTTGACAGTGGCTTTAGAAGTGACTAAGAAGGAACGACCCCTTTACCAATAGAGAATGGGGAGAGGAGAACCACACCACCAAGAGAGAGTGGTGAGGAGAACCACTCAACCAGCGAGACGTTTGCTGCTGGCTTTGCTCTCATCTACCTTAATACCAAGTTTGGGGGTAATTTGGCTATCTGAGATGTAATCTGAAATTTTGTTTTTAATTAAACCAATGCAGAAATCCTACAAATTTATAACCAATGAGAGAAAAGAAGGGTTACATCCCTCTGTGGTAAATGTGTGTAAAAGAGGTGCATGTAGGAACAATTCTCCCAACTTTTTTGTTAGAGATTTTCAACAATTTTCCTTATTCTCTCTTTTTACCTTCATGTTGTGTGTGTGTGTGTGTGTGTGCGTGTGTGAAAGAGAGAGTGAGGCCTTTCCTATAGGACATGATGCTGCTACAGGTACCAGGCATAACAGGTTATCAGTGTACCCCCTTACCAAATAAAGCTCAATAGCAATGATGCTGTATTATGCAAAGTTACTAAGGAGAGATCTTTAGAGAAAGTAGTTAAGGTAGACAAGATGAAAATAGTAGAAGATATATACTTGCAGGTTATCCTGCAGGCAGTGGGGCTGGGAGGGTGTACAACTGCAGGCCCTGGGTCAGAAGGGTATCCCATTCCTCCAGGTCTCAGTCAACGCAGGAGCATTACCTCTGACTCAGAAGTATATGCTTTTAACAGGAAGTCATCGTAAAAATAATATTATTTAGCTCAAAAAGTTCTGAACAACAGTTTTAATATCTACCCACAAAAAACAGATACCCCATGAAAAGAGCCCCCCAGGAAAATACTGATATCAAAATCTTAACATGAAACATTCAAGCACTGATACAATGACAAACAAAACAGCCATGGAAAGCCTTCCTGAAGAAGCTAAACCACAAAAGAGAAGAAGAAATTCTGAAAAACTATCGAAAGACTCACTGAGTTTAAAAACAGAAAAGAAGACACAAGAAGCCTACTACTTGAAACAGGCAAACACTCCCATACAACACTACAAAAAGTAGTAACAGATGCAAGACAGTACAATGTTGAGACAACATTGGAAAACTTGCTAGACTGCCACAGCCTAGCCCCTTACAAGTCATTTTTAAATATGTTAATCATATACGTACATTTTTACAATTTGTTCAGTTGATAAATTCCTCTTTCCCACACACAATCCTTCAGATCAATTCATCTTTTTTCAATCTATCCTAATTTCTTCATCCATTACACACAAATATTTTTTCATGCACTACCCTTAAGTTTTGAAAAAGAGCTAATGAGTCGAAAGAAATAAAAGGGTTAGAAAGGTACACAGATTAGCAAAGAAAAGGAGCCCTGTTGAAATACTAGGGATTAAGAGGAAATACAGTTTTCCTAATTCAGCTTATGTGATATAGAAGAAGTAAAGATGATGTCCTTGCAGGGTTCATAATACTAAAACTTACCTCGGTTGCTATCCTTCAACTCAACAAGAATGAGCCCAAGAATAATGCTCAGAGCTGTAATCAGAACAAAGGAAAGAAGCACAGAAGAACATTTACTCGGTGGTCGTGAATCAATCACTGATTTTAGTGACTCTCTTGGAGCATCTTCATGATTATCATTCACTTTTACTTTGCTTCCTAAGCTATCTTGGATTTCAGAATCTGTGGGGAAAAAATTTCTGAAGTGAGAAAGATCTTAACCTTTTACTAAACTAAATATATATATAATACCTAATAAATATGATGAGTTACAGTAATTTTGATATATATATATTGGATCCTTGCCATTCATACAAATCATTATACAATTTTTTTTTTAAAAAAAGACTGCTTCATAGCAGAATCTTATACAGCCTCAGTGGCCATTTTGTATACCTTAAATGACCTGTATGCATCTTGTATTTCAAGCTCAGTATTTTGTATTTTTTTACATGGTTACGTTTATTTTATTGTTTAGTGGTTATGATGACTAAAGATACAGTGATAACAGAAAAGGTGGTTAGATGAAGGCAGTAAGAATGGCAAATGAGCAAAAAAGGAAATATTTCCAAATTTGAATGGTGGTGCATGTATGATTAACAAATGAAAATGGTATGGCTAAACCTAATATAAGTTCTATTTAAAAAAATAAAAGTTATTAAATGTGCTGATGTTGCTAGTGGTATTCCAATTCTCTTGTTTAACAGATCTCAGACAATGGAACAGATAGAGAAATTAATTGCTCCTGTGGATAACTGAAAACAACTAAGCATTGACAGTATCAGTGAATCATTTATTTGTGCTGAAATATAGTGTGAAGAGTTCATGGCAACTAATAGTTGGTTCAAGAACTTTAAAAGGTCTAGTGGGATCAAGTATACATATTACATAGGCACAGTGAGGCAACCAGTTCAAACAAGTTTGTCGAAGAATTCCATATCCACTATGTTGCTTGTTGAAGTTAAAGGGCTGCGACCATTCTATAATAAGTGTTAAACCCTAGACGACTGATATGCATTTAGACATAGTTAATCAAACCAGTGTTGCGTAGGAAGGATCCAAGTAGGCGCAAGGGTAATGGTTTTATGGAGTCAGGTAGGTTCACACTACCAAGGAAGATGGGAAGGGAATTTATGGGAATGTTGTGAGACAGAAGAGTCCTGTAGTTTGATGTGGGCAGTATAAAATCGTGGACAGTTGGTGATAAAGTGGTGTAATGTTTCTTCTGGTCCTCTACACCATCTGCATGTTGGTTCTGTGATCATTCCCAGATGATATAGGTGTGATGCTAGTTGAGTATGACCTATACATAGGAGGGTGATGGCGAAGTTTAGATCCCTGGTGCGGGCACGAGACCTGGGGTGCGACAGTGAATCCCTCTGGAATCTTCCTAGGTGTAGGTGTGGCAGATTTCTTTTGACTTTGTCATCCCATCTAGTTCAAAAGCAACTGCCTAGTTGCAATGAGGAAGGTTGTTGTATCTGCAGGGATCTTTAGTATGTTCTGGTGTGTGTGAGCATTTCCTGCTGCTGCGTCTATGATGGTATTGCCACATATTGCAGCATGTGATGGTATCCCATTGGAGGGTCAATGTCCATCCAATATTCAGATGATAAAGTTGTGTCAAGATGGAGTAGACTAAAGGCTGTTGGGTAGATGGATTGTATGACTGAAGGAGAGAGAGAGTGCTGATTAAGAGTATTTTTTGAGTATTTAAATAATAATTTCATCTTAATTGGTTATGACTTTTTTTTATCAGTTATTTCTAACAATTCTTTTATAATGTCAAAAAACAAAATAGTGAAGTTCAGAAATAAATATAAGTAAAGGGTGTTGAATTAAGATGGATCAAAGTTAGCAGTAAATAAAACAGTGTTATTGGAAAAAATTTATTGATTTCACTATTGGATCATGTTATTTGAGTCATGGCAATTATGTGAGAAAAATAATATCACCTAAATGTCCGCCAAGGCATCGGCGGAACACCTCCACTCGGTCAAAAAAATTATGACGTGTCTGCATAGTTGCTCCTCATCTCACCAATATGCCTTATTATCTCATCCTTCAGCTGTTGAATTGTTGTTGGCTTGTTGGCATAGACCTTACTTTCGAGATGACCCCAAAGGAAGAAATCTAAAGGCATCAAGTGACATGAACGTGGTGGCTAATTGACCTCGCTGTTTCGAGAGATGATTCGACCTGGAAACTTCTCATTCAATAAAGCCATTGTTGCATTGGCTGTGTGGCATGTGGCGCCGTCCTGTTGAAACCACAAATCTTCGACATCCATAGAATTCAATTCAAGCCATAAAAAGTTAGTTATCATGGCACGGTATCGCTCGCCTGTCACTGTAACAGAATTCCCAGTATCATTTTCAAAGAAATACGGCCCAATGATTCCGCTAGCAAAAAATGCACACCAAACAGTGACCTTTTGTGGATGCACTGGCTTTTCAACAATCTTCCTGGGATTTTCATCAGTCCAAATGCGACAATTCTGCTTATTAACGAATCCACCAAGATGAAAATGGGCTTCATCACTAAAGATAATTTTTTGCAAAAAATCATCGTCTTGTCTTTGCTTGTGCACCCAATTGACGAATGTACGGTGCTTCAAATAGTCAGCAGTCTTCAGTTCTTGTGTCAATTGAATTTTGTAAGTGTGTAGAGACAAATCTTTTGTTAAAATTCAATGTAATGTTATAGTGGAGAGGTTCCATTCCTGCGTGTGATGATGAATAGAGGTGTCTGGATCTTCGGCTACATTCTCACGCACTGCAGCAATGTTTTCAGCTGAACAGCATAAACAAGCACGCAATGGCGTTTTCATATCTGCCACTGACCCCATTTGTTTGAATTTACGAACAATTTTCCCAATTGCACTCTCGGTTGGTCGATTATGTTGACCAAAAAAATTGTGAAGTGCCCGAAATGCGTTTCTGTTTGAACGTCCATTTTCGTAATAGTCTTTGATAACTTTAATACATTGTTCAATTGTTAATCTTTCCATGGTTTAAATTGCCAAAGACTGAAGTAGTTAAATCTGAAAGAAAAAGAAAGAAATCATTAGATGCTTAAACTTAACTCACATTTAAAATTGGTCCAAGTTATTGGAACACCCTTTATCAAAATTGTGAATTTTTTAAAACCCAAAGAATTATAAATGGTGAAGTTCAGAAAATTTATTTTTATATATCTTCTATAACTCTATATTTTAGCAATGTGATATTTTGAAAGGAGGGTAATTTAGTTTAGAGTTCCTTTTTAAAATTATTATAATTGGCGAAGTTCAGAAAATTTATAAAAATTTAACCATGGCTGCTTTTTTTTTAGATTTTAAATTTTAATCTTGTTTGCATATGCCATCTTCTATGAGAGCCATTATTTTCTTGGCATCTAAGGAAATCATGTCATAACAAAATATAAAATTACTCTTTCAGATAACATTGCCCAAAGGTTGATGAGAAATGCATACCTTACCTTCTCTGTTCCTAGGTCTCCAAGTAATCTCCTTTTTAGAATTACACCTTTGCACCCTTAAATTAAAAAAATTAAACTTCAAATTAAAAAAGTTGATTTTCATATTAAAAAAAAATTAAATAATGGTCCCACGTTGGTTGGCCATGTGTTGTAGGGGCGTTCCTTGCAACCTTCAGGTGGCGTTGAGCCCATTTTTTATTTCAGTTACTTTTATCTTTTTATAAGATATAATTTCAGTTTTTCAGAGATCTCTTAATTTTATATAGGTATAAAATACTAGAATTACAAATTTGCATTATTAAATATTTTTCCAGTGCAGTATTTGAAAAAATACCCACTTGGTTACTGAGAGGGCTGAGTTATGTATGGGAATAATTGCTGAGATGCGAAACAGCTGCCTATGAGGATATGATGAGAAGAAATCCCACAAGCTATGAAAATATGCTCTCTAACGTCACAGTAGAGAGTTGGTCGAAATGTTGGAAGATGAGTGATGAAAATTTTATTTTTTCTAATTTTAAGCAGTTTATCATTACAAACGCATATGATAAGTAATACTGTAGATATGACTTTTACAAATGTTTGTATGTATAAAAGATGGTATTTCATGAAGAATAAGTGCCTGACAAGCAAAAACAGTAAAATATTTTTGCATAGATTAGTGGAGAAATTAGTGCTGAAGACATTAGACAAATTCAGATGTTATTACACTTTTTAATTGAATGAACGTTTTTTATATTGAAAGTCTGCTTCTTTTTTTTCAGTTGAAGGTAAACATGTTTAATATCAAATCCAAGTATTTTAATTTGAAAGTCAACCTTTTAAAATTTGAATGTTAACTTTTTTACTTTGAATATCAACTTTTTCATTTGAAGTTCAATTTTTTAAATATGAAAGTCAACTTTTTTTATTTGAAGTTATGATATTCCATTTTTTAAATTTTATAGTCATTTTTTTAATTTGAGGGTGAAAAGGTGTATTTGAGATACATACCTTCCATACAGTTCTACTTTCTAAGTTCACCTCCTCTTTTATTCACTTTTTCTCAGTTTTGGGAAAATGCACTCTGAGATGTCAGGGGGAGCAGGGTGTATTTAAAAAATATCTGATCAATTTCAGAGATTTTCCTCAAAGAAAAATTTACATGCAGTCATTTAAACCACCAACAGAGGCATATACTAAATGATGTTATGCAAGAACTTGTTGCATATATATATATATATATATATATATATATATATTATTCAGCAATTTCCTAATTAAAGCCAATGAACCAAGCCTTACCTTTTACTTTCTTTTTTCCCATTGAATAATGTCTCTTATGTGAAGTAAGCTAACAAACTTTCCTTTGTCAATTTGGTAAACTGAATATACACAGTAAGAAATATTTAACCAATCAAGTTGTACTAATTTTATAAGGATTTGTTAAGGGTAGGATAAAAATCTGCAGGAGAAAATGAATTTTAAAAACAATTGCGAGCATCTTAACAGTTACTAGGCAGTTATCCCTTTTATCACAATAATAGGCAGTTATCCCTTCTACCATACACAAAACTATTCTTTTTATTAACCACTACAATATCTGTGACAATCTCTTCTGTCACTTGAAATAATTGCCAACAATGAAAGACTGATCTTCAAATGTTCAGTCACATTTATTTTAACTGGATAAATAACCAAGTAGTATTTGTGTGAAAAGAGTGGCTCCTTCTAAAGTTATGATATTCCATACCTTTGTGGTTGGAACAGGTAAATCACAGGTATTTAAAATATTTTTAGGAGGTTGTATTACTAATGGGCTCTCATTAAAGAAAGAAGCAGATTACTTTAAGGTGTAGGAGTATTTTGTAAGTGATAGAATAATATAAACAAAGTGGTAGTTACAAAAGTATTTCATTGGCTTGTTTTAGATTATTTGAACTATCAGGGAAGTATATAAAATTGTACATATAAAATTGTAAGCATATTTTTTTTTACCTCCATTGTTCTTAAAAACAATATTTGTTTTATCATTTTGACTTGAAGGTGAAAGCAGAGAGGAAAACCCATACTCAATGATCTGATGCCATCAGATCACCAGAAAATCTATGCGTGCCATTGCAAGGGAGAAAGGTGTGGATGAAAAACTCATCAGGCTGGTGGTACATAAGGATATTCACTATTTTCATACATATGAGGAAGGGACAATTTATGTCCGAGGCATTGTAAGATAAGTAATTCAAGCACACAAAGAAGCTGATCAACAAGTTGAAAAACCCATTCAAGCCAGACATGCTGCAGTTCTTCAACAAGAAGAATTTCTGCCAAGACCAGAAGATCAATTCCCAAAACAACAGGTGGCTTGCTGTTGTAACCAGAGTCATACAGAGGAAATTTCCAGTGACAATCATGGTCTTCAGTGTCATCAGCAGTGGCACTTCTTCCTCGAGTGCCTCAAGGCTCAATACTGATGGCTACATCAGTATTCTGAGTGAGGTGATGTAACCATAGATTGACCGGGTAGCTGCAGGGAGGCCTTACATGTGGTAGGAACACTGCACCCTGCTACACCAGCCGGAGAATTTCTTTGATTACATAGCACCTAACATTTGGACTACCAACCCGCCAACTGCAACCCCCTCAATTTTTTGGTGTGGGGTGCAATGGAATGAGAGACCAACAAATCGAGCTGCAACATGAAAGATTAGCTGAGGGCCAGGATTACCAGGGCCTTCAGAGGCTTAAAATGGGAGATAGTAACAAAGGCCTGTGGCAAGTTTTGATGTCTCCTGGAAGGTTTCATTGAGGCCACAGGTGACTCATCAGGAGAGATTCCGTGATTTTTTTATTTTTTTTTATAGAGCCCATCTGGCAACTGCCCACTTGGGCATAAGTTGCCAAAAAACAGGAAAGCCTAGAACTAGGGTACTTTAAAATAAAAATATGAAAACATAAAAATGCTAAAAATGTGAAAAACTTAACAATTAGGAAGCAATCTCCGGCAGCAGGGGGAGGTCACCCTCAACCCGGTGCAGGAGAGTGCAACCTACAAACAAAACAATAACAAAAAAAAGGAACCTTAAATAAAGGGGAGAAGGCCGGCCTCCCCTAAAAAGTCAATAAGTCCACCAGTCATGGTGCACGCACTCGTCCCGAGTACAAGGGACAGGCGGTAGCGACCCTGCCCATCCCGGTGTGGTGGAGCAAATGTGAGTGTGTGTAAAAGGGCCATTCTCCCACCCCTTTTCTCAGTACCCTATCCCTTCCTCTGTAAAAATGTGTGTGTGTCTGAATGGGAATGGGTTTGTTGTTTTTTGTTTATTTTATGTATAAAAATGATTACCATGTTTTTTTTCTTTCTTTCCAGGCGCCATATTCTGGAAAGATAGGACTTAGTTTCGTATATCCTTATATTACAAACAAAGCGTTATATCCTGGAAAGCTATATATTATTATTGTTAATAAATAAAGGCCAATAGTATAGCTTAATGAAGGAGGGCTTATAATAGCCACGCAATCCTCTGGATGTAGTTTTCCTGGGAGTTTGGGTGCCTTAAAAAAGAGGCCATTTGACTTGGATGACCTATGATGAGCTCTTGTGGCTTTTGTCATCTGTTATATTATATTGTGGGGGACTTTGATTTTGTCTTCCCCTGGTGATGGTGCTTTTTGTGGGTGGGTTTTGACGGAGGCGGATGACCTTTGATAGGCCCTTGTGGCTTTTGTCATCCGTGTAATTATGTTATGTTATGTTATGTTATGTTAAGCTTTTTAAGGTCATTATCTTCCATCAAGCGCAGAGGCGCCACACTTGTTGTAAGTCCTAGGCATTTTGCTCGCTCGAGTGGCAGGTGGCTGGACATCTCCCCATCCTCTTTGTATAAAGTGAGGCCTTGTTTGTTGTTTATATATTGACTGTTGTAGTCAGGATTTTTTTGGTTGTTTGATTTTTTATGTTTATTAGGATAGATTAAATAGTATTCATATATATAGGATTTTCTTTTTGTATTTTTGGTGAAAAGTAAGATCTCCAATATAATCGCCCCTCTCTATTGTAGATATTTTGTGCATATTTATCCATATTTTTTGTAAATATTGTATTTTTTGTTAGTAAAGGACTGTACATACAATCCGTTTCATTCTCCCTCGATTTCTCACATCCAGACAGTGTAGGAAGCGGGTTGGATCGATTATTGATTGGGATTAGAGATATATTTTCGGCCCGCTACATTTGGCGCCCGAATAGGGACGTGAGACTTCGAAACTGGGAGAGTGACTGCATTGGATTGCAGTCCACACCCAATTAGTGTGACAAGTAGTTTGACTGATTTTTCCCTCCTCCTATCTTTGTACTAACTTGGGAACAATGGCTGTAGCGGAAACATTGAATGAAGAAGTAGTGCGATTGAGACTGGAGTTGAGAAAGAAAGAAGAGGAGTGGGAAATGTTGTGGGGAATGATGGAGGGAATGGAGAATAAAATAAAAGGGATGAATGAAAAGACTGATAAGATGAAGAAGGAAATGGGAGACCGACAGGATCAGACGGACCGACGGATGCAGGACCTGTATAACATGATGACAGGGGCTGGATCAGTCCCAGGACCTACAACCCTGACCCCTGCTCCTACTGAAGGGACTCCGCTAAATGGAATGGATGGCAGTAGGATTGAGTCTAAAGAAGATACTGTGAGTGGTAGGAAAGGGGGTGAATGGAAGAGAGTGGAAAGTAAGAGAGGAAGTAAGCATGGTTCTAAGGTTAAGGATAGGAAGGCGAGAGGGAAGAGTGTGGATTCGCTATACTCAGATGAGGGAGAGAGTGACGATATGATTGGAATGAGTGAGACCGAGAGTAGCTCTTCGGAGAGTGAAGTGAATGTGGGGAAAGGAATTTTGATTAGGGAAGTGCCAAGGATTGATAAGTTTAGATTGCATGGGGGAAAGAGTATGGATGAGTTCTTCGGGGATTTTGAGCGGTACTGCAAGCTCAAGTACCCGCAGAACAAGGGTCACTGGGTGAGTGTTCTGGGAGATTGTTTGGATGGGAAAGTGTTGGAGTTCTTGCGAGTGATAACGTGTGTGGGAGAGCCAAAGTACGATGTAGTGAAGAAGAGATTGATTGGGCAGGTGAAACGAATGAAAGAGAGTGTGAAGTATAAAAGGGTGAATGAATTTGAGAAGGCTCGAATGGGGAAGAGTGAAAGTGTGAATATGTATGCACATAGGCTTGAGAGTATGGCAAGAACGAGGTATGGTGATGATGTAAATGAATGTAAACCACTCATGAGGAAGTTTTTGGACACAATCCCGCAAAAGGTGAGTGAATGGCTGAGTGGAAAGAGAAAGGAGAGAGTGAGACTGACAGGTGAACGGTTGATGTGGGAGGATGTGTTGGAACTGTTAGAAGATGGACGATTTGATGATGAAAGCGATCTAGAAGAGGATGGATGGTACAGTGTGAATGTTGGAGGTAAGAAGCCCAGGAGCTTTCATCCCCCCCAGCAGTTTGTCAGCTACAGGGATGCCCTGAAGGCTGCACCAGCTGGAGTAATGTCAAACTTCCTGGGCCGGCAGAATGGATGGGCAAATGGAGGGTGGTCGAATGGAAGGGGGCAGATGAATTTCAAGCGTGGGAACGGATATATGAGAGAGAAGCCGAGGTATGTCCCAGCAAACGAGAGACCGAATGGTGGGAGAAAGATTGTGGAATGTCGTCGGTGTGGAAGGAAAGGTCATATGTTGGCAGAATGTAGGTGGACATCTGGTGCATGTTTTGGGTGTGGTAAGAAAGGGCATATGATAAAGGATTGCCAGGAAAGTGTGAAAGAGTGCTTCAAGTGTAAAGAAATAGGCCATTTGAAGAAAGATTGTCCGAGGTTGAATGGTGGAGCAACTGGTGGGGAAAGTATGAAATATGCATGTGGTAATTGTGGAAAGGCTGGACATTATGCAAGGATGTGTCGTGACCAGAGGAATGTATGTAGCTATTGTGCGATGGAAGGACATTCGAGTGAAAAGTGTTGGATTAGACTGAGAGCGCAAGGTGTGAATGGAAAGTCTGAAGCGGGAAACTGAATGGTAAGAGGGTACCTGCTGAAGTATCCTCTGGGTGCATGAGTGTGAGTAATGTGTTGGTAAGTCTGTCTAGTGTGAAAGTGCTGTCTGGTAGGAAGTATGAGTGTCTGAGTGTGAAGGTGGAATTGAATGGAATTGAGTGTTTGGCTTTAATAGATTCTGGATGCAAGGCAAGCTTGGTATATAAAGATGTGTATGACAAGGTTAGCGAGAAAGCCCTCCTGTCTGAGTGCAAGGGTAGTTTAGTAGGTATTGGTAATAGGAGAGTGCCTGTGATTGGAATGATAAGGTCAGCTGTTTGAATGCATGGTATGATGATGAATGAATGAATGTGAATTTTCTGTGATTGATAAGGTGAGTAGTGAGTATGGTGTGATTTTGGGGTATGATTTTATGAAAATGAATCGTATGGTTGTGCATCCTGCGAGTGATCAGATTGAGAGAAAGATTGGTAAAAATGGGGTGTATAAGTTGTATGTAGGGAAAGATGGTAGCGTTTTGAGGAGTGTGTTTACTGGTATTGAGGTGACTGCTATGGAGAATGTAAGGCTTGTGAAGGGTGAAAGGGTGTCTGTTAGAGTGAGTTGTAGTAAGGATGTTAGTTTGAATGTGAGTGAGAACACTGTGATATTGGATGGAAAGGATGCGTGTTATAAGGTAAGGCGTGTTGCTTGTGTGTTTGATGGCTTGATGAGAATGAATGATCCTTTTGTATGTGTGCAGGCGGACCCCAGTGTGAAAGGGCAGGTGAGGGGAATCCAAGTCGGAGATGTACTGGGCCACCTCTCCACTGTCAATGAGGTAGGTATGGATGATAGTACGGATATCAGGGTGAATGTTGCGAATGAAAAGACATGCGAATGGATGTATAATGAGGTGAAGGACATGGTGAAATTGGATGGATGTTTGACTGAGTATGAAAGGGAGGATGTGTATCGAATGATATTTGAGCGAAAGGGAGCCCTCAGTAAGGGTGATCTGGATTTCGGGGTTGCAAAGCTCCCGGAATTCAAGATTGTTCTGAAGGAGGACTCCCCAATCTATCAGCGGCCGAGGCATTTCCCACGTCCGGTTGCTGATGAGATTGAGGAGCAGTGTTTGGAATTGGAGCAATTGGGGGTGATTGAAGAGAGCGAGAGTGCATGGAATAGTCCAATTGTACCTGTACGTAAGCCGGATGGAAGATTGCGTCTGTGTGTGGATTATCGAAAGGTGAATGAAAGGACTGTGAAAGAAAGGTTTCCGATGTGTGTGGTATCTGAGTGTGTGTATAGTATGCATGGGATGGAGTGGTTTACGAAGCTGGATCTGGTACGGGGGTATTACCAGATGCCCATTGCTGAGGAGAGCCAGCCAGTAACTGCCTTCTCTTCCTCAAAGAGGCATTACCAGTTCCGGAACCTCAGCTTTGGGTTGGCTAATGCTCCCGGAGCCTTCCAGCGGGCAATGAATGTTGTGTTGAGTAAGTTTGCGAGTAAGAATGTGATTGCGTTTATAGATGATATTTTGATTATGACTGAGACTTTTGAGGAGCATATGAGATTGGTGAATGATGTGTCGAGAACGTTGGAGAGTGTTGGTGTGAAGGTGAAAGTGACGAAGTGTGAATGGTTTGCGAAAGAAGTGGAATTCCTTGGGCATATGGTGAGTGAGAATGGGTTGCGAAAATCACCGAAGTATGTTGGGAAGGTGCGAATGTTTCCTAAACCGGTGACTGTGAAGCAACTGAAGTCGTTTTGGGGTTTGATTGAGTTTCAGCGAAAGTATATACGGGATTGTTCTGGTGTGAGTAAGCCTCTGACTGAGTGGATGGGCAAGAAAGGTAGTACGGTTGTCAAGTGGAATGATAAGATGAATGAGGCGTATGAGAGACTGAAAGAGGCAGCGGCTGAAGATGTTAAATTGGCTTACCAGATTATAGTGTAAATGCTAAAATGCTTGAACTGTATACAGATGCGAGTGGGTATTGTATGGGAGGTTTTCTGATGCAAGAGCAGCGTTTGAATGGAGAGAATGTCAGGCGAATAATTGGGTATGTATCCAAGGCTATGAATGTTGCAGAACGAAAGTATTCGACTGTGGAACGAGAGCTGGCTGCGATAAGATATTGTTTGAAAGTGTTGCGTCCATTTTTCTATGGTGTGAGGTTTGTGATAAAAACAGATCATCAACCTCTTGTGTATCTGCAGCGTATGAAGTGGGCTGATAGTAGGATTGCAAGGACTTTGGAAGATTTGAGTGACTTTGACTATGTGATTGAGTATGTGCCTGGTGAACGGAATGGAGTGGCTGATTTGATGTCAAGGTATCCTGGTACGAATGATGAAAAAGTGTGTGGAGTGAGTGATCCTGAGTATTTGCCGAAAGGGATTATGAATGGAAAAGAGAGTAAGGGTGGTGGTGATTCCTTGTTTGAGAGTGTACGGAATGGTTTGCAAGATTTGAAGAGTGATGGAGTAGATGTGAGAGTGCCCGATAGTGTAGATGATTTAAGGAAGGAGGTAATGAATGAAGTGTGTAGGAAGCCTGAGAGCATTGGTATGGCAAAGGTGCGGAACTTCATGAAAGAATTGAGAGCGATGTGTATGCAAGGGGTCCCGCCATTTCAGGAAGTGTTGATTGTAGTGAGTCGTTTGTATGGAGTGATTGTTTATGTGCACTTTGGTGGTGAGAGGCCAATTGTGTACAAAGATGAGAAGATGAAGGGTTTGAATCCTAATGTGGTACATCTGCAATGTTTGAGCGGTGTGCACTACAATTGGGTGATTGAAAAGTGTTCATATATAAGAGAGAAGAATGATTGTCTGGATGAAGATGAGTGTTTGTTGAGTGATGATATGGGAGTTAATGACAGTGTGGATATCTGTGCTGATGTTGGTGTGCTTGTTCCTTCGGTGTATTGCGAACATGGTGGACCTGATATGATGGAAGCAAGAGTGAAAGTTGGTGAAAGGTTGTTCTGTGGTTTGATTGATACTGGAGCGCAGGTGTCTTTAGTGAATGAGAGGATTCTGAGTAAGTATGATGAGTTTAAATGTTGCGAGCATAAACCTGTGAAGTTACGGATAAGTGGATTAGGGAATGGCTTGATAGTGGCATGGGAACAGGTTAGTCTGAAAGTGAGTTTGGGTAATGGTGTGAATGTGAAGCATGACTTTGTGATTCTGAAGGATGAGCAAATGCCGTGTTGTTTCTTGCTTGGTGTAGACTTTATGAGATTAAATGATTTGTCTTTGGATGCTGATAAGGATTGTCTTATGAAAGGTGAATGTGAGGTGATGAAGTTGAATGAGTGTGCGAAGAATGTTGTCAAATTTTGTGGCATGATTGAGTTGGTCATGGATGATGAGAATGAGATTTTAAGTGATGATGATATTCTAGAGATGCAAGAGATGTGTCCTTTTGTTAGTGAGTTGAAGAGGTGTGTAATGATGCGTGTTGATTTGAATGAATGGCCAGAGTGTTTAAGTGATTTTAAAAGGTATGCTAAGGATTTTGTTGTTTGTATGGATGTTGTATATTTTGTGAGGGATGTGAAGGGTGGTGATGATATGTATGTACCTGTGATGTCCTTAGTTGGTATGATTGGTCTGGTGAAGGTTGTGCATGATAATTATGGGCATATGGGTAAGTTTAAGCTGTGGGAGTGTATGAAGGAATGTGTGTTCCACCCGTTTCTGAGAACTGTTGTGAATGAGGTTGCAACTACGTGTGAAAGGTGTCAGAAGCGAAAGGTGCAAGGTGTGCAAGTGAAACCACCGATATTGAAAGTTGATGCAAAAGAACCGTTTGAATTGGTAGTCATTGATTGTGTGTCTTTGCCGCATACGAGTGCTGGGAATGTTGGTATGGTTGTGATGGTTGATCATAAAAGTAAGTTTGTGTATGCAGCGCCTGTGAGAGATAAAAGGAGTGTGACTGTTGCGCGTGTGGTTGAGCAGTTGTTTTTTCCTATGTGTGTATGGAAGCCTAGAAGATGTCTGAGTGATAATGGGCCTGAATTTGTAGGGGAAGTGTTTGAGCAAATGTTGAGAGAGAATGGTGTGGAGCATGTGAGAACAACTCCGTATGTACCGTCTTCAAATGGATTGGCTGAACGGACTATAAGAACCTTGTGTGAGATGTTGAGAATGATGAGTATGACAGTGAATGACTGGGATGTGTGTCTGGGGAGAGTGTTGTGGGCGTATAATTCAACTGTGCATAGTGCAACTGGAATGTCCCCATGTCAGTTTGTGATGAATTTTGAAAGGCGAGTGAAAGATAGGTTTCGTTTGAGTGAAAGTGAGCAGAGTGTATGGCGTGAGGCACATGAAAGGTTCCGTTCATTTGAATTAGGTGCAAAAGTATTGAAGGTGAAAGAAGTGAAGGGTAGGTTGAATGTGTCAAAGATGAGTGAGAAGTTTGATGGACCTTATAGAGTTGTGAGGGTTTGGGAAAATGGAGTGACGTATGTTTTGGAGAGTTTGAATGATGGTATGACTGAGAGAGTGCGGGCTCATCAGAGTCAGTTAAGGAGATGGAGAGAACCTCCTGACTACCTGGTGAGCCATCCGGTGTATAGACTGTGTAGAGAGAGAGGTAAAGTGCATGATGATGAGATTGAATGTGATAGTATGGATCTGTCTGGGAAAGAGCTAGTCTTAGTCTCGAGGAGTAGAAAGCGTACAAAGAAGAGTGAAAGGAAGAATGAAAGTAAGTCTGAGCAGAGTGTTTCTGGTATAGGGGATCTTGAAAGGGAGATTGAGTTTTTGCGTAAACAGGTGAGTGATTTGGCTGGTATAAGTAGACGAGTGAGTGAGCTGCCTGTGCCTGATTTTTCTGGTTTTGGGAACAGTATAAATGATAGTGTGTTTGGGGAGAATGAACCTAGTGTGGCTGATTTTTCGGGTTTTATGAATGGTAATAGTAGGGGTGAGTTTGATGTAGTGAATGATGAAGTGGCTGATTTTTCAGGTTTCTGGTGGGAACCAGTCAAAGGGGTTTCTGGTATGCCTGTTGAGAATACAGGGGATGTGAGTGACCTGTCTGTTTCGCAAGAATGT
The DNA here is from genome assembly GCA_963969495.1 of Ceratothoa steindachneri. Lineage (NCBI taxonomy): Eukaryota > Metazoa > Arthropoda > Malacostraca > Isopoda > Cymothoidae > Ceratothoa > Ceratothoa steindachneri. The sequence continues at coordinate 23,614,576 of OZ018320.1, read as the reverse complement.
ACCTTGAGTTGGATGAGAGCTGTGAGTGAGGACTGATGAATGGGGGTATGAAGAGTGAAGGTTCTGAACGGAAGAGTATGAAAGAATTCTGTCGTGAGATGGGAGAACTCGTAATGAGGGCTAAGAGTATGGTTGATGAGATGATCAATAGTGACGATGAGACTGACAGGACGACTGACGAACAACCCCGACTAATTGCTATGCGTAGCCAGGGACCAGTAGAAGAGTGTGAATGGGTGCAGAAGGGTGCGATTGAGCACAAGTGGTACCGTGAAGAGTGATTGAAGGGGTTTTGTGAGTGACTGGTCGAATGGCTTAAGGAAGGAGGGGTGTGGTGGAGCGAATGTGAGTGTGTGTAAAAGGGCCATTCTCCCACCCCTTTTCTCAGTACCCTATCCCTTCCTCTGTAAAAATGTGTGTGTGTCTGAATGGGAATGGGTTTGTTGTTTTTTGTTTATTTTATGTATAAAAATGATTACCATGTTTTTTTTCTTTCTTTCCAGGCGCCATATTCTGGAAAGATAGGACTTAGTTTCGTATATCCTTATATTACAAACAAAGCGTTATATCCTGGAAAGCTATATATTATTATTGTTAATAAATAAAGGCCAATAGTATAGCTTAATGAAGGAGGGCTTATAATAGCCACGCAAGCTTTTTAAGGTCATTATCTTCCATCAAGCGCAGAGGCGCCACACTTGTTGTAAGTCCTAGGCATTTTGCTCGCTCGAGTGGCAGGTGGCTGGACATCTCCCCATCCTCTTTGTATAAAGTGAGGCCTTGTTTGTTGTTTATATATTGACTGTTGTAGTCAGGATTTTTTTGGTTGTTTGATTTTTTATGTTTATTAGGATAGATTAAATAGTATTCATATATATAGGATTTTCTTTTTGTATTTTTGGTGAAAAGTAAGATCTCCAATATAATCGCCCCTCTCTATTGTAGATATTTTGTGCATATTTATCCATATTTTTTGTAAATATTGTATTTTTTGTTAGTAAAGGACTGTACATACAATCCATTTCATTCTCCCTCGATTTCTCACGTCCGGACAGTGTAGGAAGCGGGTTGGATCGATTATCGATTGGGATTAGAGATATATTTTCGGCCCGCTACACCGGTACCGAGACAGGTATCATGCGCAAAGATCACCCAGACTGGGACATTCGACAAGAATATGCCGAACAGTCTGGGGGATGACGCAGTCGTTGCAATAGGGCACATGCGAGGGCTCCATCAAGTAGCGATGCGTCACACGAGTGTGTCCGATTCGAAGACGACAGAAAGCAACCTGAAGCCGCCGCGGCTTTGGGGGATAGGTCCATGGGAACAGTCGCGGCGCAATGGCACGCAACTTTAAATTCCCTTCGACCATCTCCCATCTTCTTTGCCAAGCAGTCCAAAGAGCTGCCTGTATTCCTGCCATGTAGCCAGTGTGAGGAAGAGCGAAACGCTGGTCCGGTCGCAGAGTCCTTGCGGACTCTTTGGCACCCTCATCGGCGCGCTCATTCCCCGCAATTCCTACATGTCCAGGAACCCAGCAGAAGATAATCTCGACATCTGCCCGGGTCGCCAAAACCGTGGCGTCATGGATATGGCGAACCAGGGGATGCGGAGATTCCAATGCCCTGAGAGCACTCAGGGCGCTTTGTGAGTCGCTATAGATCACAATCCGGTCTCCAAACAGGGCACGTGATGTAATCTCCCGTACCGAGTGGTGTATTGCCACCAGCTCGGCCGTGAAGACAGACGCAGTGCCTGGTAGAGCCCCGCTGATTTCAAACAGAGGGGATACAGCGTGGAAGCTGACCCCCAATTCAGACTTGGAGGCATCTGTATACACTGGCACGGTTCCAGCATGACACGAGGTGTGCTCAAAAAAGGTCGAACGCAATACAAGCTTTGGGAGCAGAGGCGTGGCGACAAATAGCCAAATGTGGTACCCTCCAGGGTGGCGTCCTGGGCAGAACCAGGGGTGCCACCGACCAGAGAGCTATACCTAGCTCTCGAAGGAGTTTCCTGGCCCTAAACCCAAAGGGCTTAGGGTATGAGTGGCGTCGCTCGGCGGCATAGGCAACGTCGAGATCAGCTGCGGATGCAGTGAAAGCTGTTGCTGACTGAGGGAAGCGCCGGGCTTGCGCGTACAGGCGAGTGATGCACTGCACGCGGCGCAGAGCGAGTGGCATCTCCCCAGCATCGACCAACAGGCTCTCAATGGGAAGAGTGCGGAAGGCACCGGTCACAAGGCGAAGGCCAGTGTGGTGGATCAAATCCACCATCCGCAATAAACGCTCAGCTGCGGATGCATAAAACTTGCATCTGTAGTCGAGCTTTGAACGAACAAAGGATCGATAAAAGAGTGGGGCAGTAGCCCTATCAGCGCCCCAAGCGCTGAATGTTACAGAACAGAGAATATCCATGGCGCGGGTTCAAGAGACCCTAAGGCTGCGAATATGAGCCTCCCAGGTGAGGAGTAGGTCGAATACAAAACCAATGAAACGGTGCGACTCAACCACATCCAGGCGCACCCCATTAAGAAACAAATCTGGGTCGGTGTGGAGCTGTGGATGGTGGCAGTAATGCACCACCTTAGTCTTGGCCAAAGAAAAACGAAACCTATGCGCTTCGGCATAGCAAGAGACGCAGTTCAATGCCTGTTGGAGTCGACGCTCCAGAGTTAGCATCTGGGCCGCGCCAAAAGAGATTGAAAGGTCGTCCAAGTAGAGTGTAGCGAGAACATCTTCTGGCAGCACAGAGATGATGGCGTTGATGCTCAGGGCAAAGAGAGTGACGCTGAGGACACTTCCCTGCGAGACACCCTCTTCCTGCTCCTTTGGGCCGGAGAGAGCTCCCCCCACCCACATGCGGAATCGACTATCTCGCAAAAATTCAGATATAAAGACTGGGAGGCGTCCCCTCGCCCCCATCGTGTGGAGAGTCTCCATAATACCGTATCGCCATCCGATATCATAGGCCTTCTCCAGATCGAAAGAGACCGTGGCGTAGTGCTGTCTACAAAGGAAAGCCTCGCAGACAGCATTTTCCAGTCGGAGCAGAGCATCCGACGTGGAGTGGAACTTGCGGAAGCCGCACTGTGCAGAAGACAGATGACCTCTGCTGTCCAGGAAAAAGGCTAGTCTAACATTTACCAATTTCTCCATCAACTTACACACGCAAGAGGTTAGAGAGATTGGGCAGAAACCGGTCAGAGTAGTGTGATCTCTCCCCAGCTTGCAAAAGGCGAGCACAGTAGCGATTCGCTACAAATCTAATAGAAAGGCCATGCCTCGCTCACCCAGGTGTCGAAGCATGGTGTACACCACATCGTCCGGACAATGGGTGGTGCCCGCTGCCAAGAAGGGCGACGGGCGTGCTTCGAAATATACCGGAACCTAGCCCTAGCCCGACGAAATTCAGAGACAGTGAAATCATTCGGGTGGCGCTTATAGCACATGTAGGCATAACGCTTCTGTTTGAGGACCGTCTCACACTACGCCGTCCACCATGGGAGTGGTCGGTGTGCAAAATGGCCAGATGTCCTAGGAATAGTAGTCAAGCCCACGGCGATGAGGCTGCCGGAGAAGAACTCAACGGCCTCATCTACCAACCTAAACTCCTCGACTGAGATAGAGAATTCAGTCATTTCCCGAAATGCAGGCCACCGCACCTGTGCAAGCACCACCGAATTGGGCTCTCAGGCGGCAGTTGCCCTGAAAATGATTTTAGCCGGGGCTGGGTAGGAACCCTTTTTGCCGCCTGCTTTACCAGGGGAGCGCCCGGGTTGAGTAGAGCCCGCAGAAGGGCTCCGAATGGGCGCGGAAACAACAATGCTCGTTGGCCTGGATGGGCCAGTAGCAGAGGGTGCATTTCTAACTATTGAGGCATATGATGTCCCAGGCAGAGCCGGGTGCGCCAGGACCAAGTCCTTAGCCTCGCGGAATGAGATTCAATCCGAGCCTGAACAGCCAGGATTTCTTTCTTGAGGAGATATGCACCACATTGCTTCGAAGAAGCGGGGTGTGGCTCTCCACAATTGACACACTTGGCAACACACGATTAAGACTTATCGTGTGCGGCCTTGGAGCAATTTACACAGACTTCGGGTGACCCCAACTTTGCACGTCTACAAGATCGATTCATATGGCCAAAGCGGTGACAGTAGTAGCACCGCCACAGCAGTGGCACGAATGCCTTCATGCGGTAGCGGTACCAACCAGCACGCACCGACTCAGGGAGCTTTTCACAGTCGAACGTGATGAAAATGCTTGAAAATGCCAGGTAACCTCTGAATGAGGGGCTCCGATGTCATCAAGGCTCCGCCCTGTGCACTTTTGGTCTTAGGCAGGGGCTCCGCAACAGGGGAGGCAGATCTTGGCTTGGTCACTTGCCAAAGTGGCAGCAGACCAATCCGTCCCTGTAGCCCTCACGGATGGAGAGGAGCCTTGAGTCTGTTTTGTCTTTTTGTTTTTCTTTTTTGGAGAGAAGGGCGGGGAATGAACCCACTTCTCACCTCCGCTGGAAGGAACCCCCCAGGCCAGATGGACCAGCCTCAACCAGGTCCTTCTCCGAAATGGAGAAGGTCCTGGTAGTCGTGGGGGCACCGGTCGGAGGAGATCCCTCCCCTCCTTGTACTGCTTCGGAAACCCTAGCCGTTTGAGGAGGACCTTGCATAGGGGTGGATTCGGGTTCTGTGCTTGGAACCAAGCCCGGATTCCCCCCGTGGAAGGCCCTACTGTCTGAGGCCGGGTTTCCTCAAGGACCATGTCTATCTCCGGGGGGGCCTCCAGTTGGCCATCCCCCCCCCCAAGACATCGCAGGTCCTGTTGGCAGTATCGTCACTAGTCTTGTGTGGGGAGGCACAGGCCTTGACTCCGGCAAGGTTCAATATTCTTGCCAGCAAGTCTTTTGAGGGAAGCGACCGAAGGGGGTTTGCCCTACCGAGCCGCTTTGATGTGGAACGGCTGGCTAAGGGCTGCCTGCTGGCTTTCTTGGCAGTCCCCTTTGAAAGAACAGAGGGGACTGCCACTGGAAAAAGGGAGGTGCCCGAAAGCACCTACAGAGAAGGGGGTGAGGGGGAGTCCCCTACACCCGTAAGCTGAGAGGAGTAAGCCTCCTCTCCGGTTAGAGAGATATGGAGGGTCCCCTGCACAAGCACAGGGGTCGGCCCTCCATTTTTTCAGTGGAGCTGCCCGAGGGCGGCTCCATTGGTGACACAGGGGGAATTAAGGGGAGAATTTTATGTTTCTCATCATTGGGCATGGTGACCCTCTTTGTTGCACGGGATAAGAACATAACATAAGAAAAGAAGGAGAATGCAAAAGACCATTCATGGCCTACACTTGGCACCTCTTGCAGTTGCCCGCACTACAAGAGGTGCTTACAGGCCTGGCAGAGCCAGGCGCCGCCATTTGGGACCACCCCTCTCGCCTGGCGGCTCCACCTTAGATGCGGCGAAAAAGATAGATTGTGAAGAGAGGAAAAGGAATGTGAGGAAGGTATGGGTGGGGATGAAGCAGGTTGTTAAAAAAAAACATCCCGAACCGGAGCTCAGGGGTTAGGGAACGTTGTCCCCTTCCCCCTCAGCCCCGATCCGGGATGGTTGGCTTGAGAAGTTCAGCATCTACCCTGTGAAATTAGAGGCTGACCAGAGAAAGTTGTGGGAGAGGTTGTATGAATAGCGACAAAGTAGGGGAGAAATGCAGGCTATCTGAAGGAAGGATGAGAGGCTAAGCTGGGGTCGGACAGGGTGCTGAGTCCCGTCAGCACGATGGCCAGGATGGCAAATCGCCACACCCCTTACGGGGCACTACATGGCCAGACCTCCAACCATGACAGTGACATACTAGAAAAATTCCTCACAGGAAATATACAAGGGCTGTTCCTAGCAGGTAAACCAAAGATCTTGTATCTTAATGAAATTGTAGCACAAGAAAATTATATTTTTATTGACCTTGCTGAATCACATCTAAACAGTAAAATTTTAAATGAGGAAATCACCATCACCAACTCTAAATGTATTCAGAACAGACCGAAAGGAACGTTCTCATGGAGGTGTCAAACTATCTGACCTCTCTTTTGTAGTTTGCATGTGTTAGAGCAGGTGACAGACTCACATTTCTCAAAGAAAATATTATAATCTATGTTTTCCATCCCATTCAAAATCTTGTATGTCTCAATTAAATCTACTCTCTGTCTGCGTTTCTCCAGTGATGTTAAGTCCAGCTGTTTACATCTCTTTTCATACTTAAGGTCTTTCAATTCGGGTACTAGTTTGGTAATTCTCCTTTGAACCTTTTCTATCTCCTCTATGTCCTTCTTGTAAAAAGGAGACCAACACTGTACAGCATATTCTAAATGTGGTCTGACTAGAGAGCAGTACAAAATCTTACACATTTACTTGTCTAAGCAATCAAAGCTCCTCTTGATTAAACCAACCATTCTGTTAGCTTTGCTACAAATTGTTCCAATATGATGGCCTGGCTTGAGGTCTTTAGAAATGAATACACCAAGATCTTTTTCAATATCAACTGCTTGTAGTTCCTCCCCATTCAAAAGATGCCATCTCTGGATTTCTGTGACCCACATGAAGAGTAGCACATTTTTCACTGTTAAATTCCAATAGCCAATTTTTGCTCCAATCCCTGTATTTTCAGCAAATCTCTCCTCAAGGCTTGAATGTCCTCATCATTACGTATCTCCTTAAATATCTTAGCATCATCTGCAAATAGCAGTGTTGGACACTCAAGGTCATTGATGATCTGACAAAATCCTATGGATGCATTATATGGGTGGGATTTGATGGATACGGATGACCTTTGATAGGCCCTTGTGGCTTTTGTCATCCGTTAAATTATGTTATGTTATGTTATGTAAGTTCAGACCTTCGTCCTAGAAAGCAATGCCTAAATGCTAAGAATAAAGCTAATAGGATGTTAGGATTCATTAGGAGAAGTGTAGGCAATAAGAGTGCTGAAGTCATTCTAAAACTGTATCTGGCGCTAGTTAGGCCTCATCTAGACTATGCAGTACATCTACAATATACAATTTAACAATCCATAGGAATGTCCAACCATGCATCTACAATATATAATTTAAAGCCTCCATAGGAGTCTGTCAAAAACAAAATCAAAGTCCCCCAAAATATACAATAAAAAGAAACTGCATCCACAGGAATGAGTCAAGAAACATATCCACATACCAAAAAGTAAGAAATTAACCCTCCATCCCCATATAATCATCCAATCTGCGCTTGAAAACATTCAAGTTTGGGCTGTCTACAGTCTCAGGTGGCAAACTATTCCAATAATTCACCACTCTGTTAGTGAAAAAATATTTTCTAACATCCAATCTGCACCTCTGTTTTTTAATCTTTAAGTGTTGACCTCTAGTCCTATTACTACCTTCTAACTCAAATAACTTGCTGAAATCCAATTTATCCCCCCCAGAAAAGATTTTAAAAAGCTCAATCATATCTCCCCTCACATACCTTCTTTCAAATGAAAACATATTTAATATCCTCAGTCTATCTTCATATTGAAGGTGCTTCAGGGATGGTATTATTTTTGTTGCCCTCCTTTGTACTGACTCTAATAAGTTTATATCATGTCTAAAATGTGGTGACCATGCCTGTATACAGTACTCTAAATGTGGCCTGACATAAGAGTTGTATAGTTTAAGTATGACCTCCTTACTCTTGTAGCTAACATTTCTTTTAATGTAACCTAGCACCCTATTTGCTCTATTTTTTGCCTCAATACACTGCTTTGAAAATTTCAGTGACCTATCTACTACCACTCCTAAGTCCTACTCATCTTCAACTGAATTAAGCCAATATCCATCCATCTCATAGCTAAATTCCCTATTATCTCTCCCCACTTCTGCCACTTCTGAGCCCAAGCTAACAGCTTATCTAAGTCACCCTGCACTTTAAAGCTACCCTCAACCTCTTTGACTACAGCTGCCAATTTAGTGTCATCAGCAAAAATTGACACTTTGCTATTTACACCTTGCCCAAGATCATTTACATAGATTATAAATAATAAAGGGCCTAAAACTGATCCCTGAGGTACGCCACTAATAACATTCCTCCACTCTGACCTCACTCCATTCAGTACAACTCTCTGTTTCCTATTTTTCAGCCATTCAGTTAGCCAATTTAAAACGTTCCCACATATCCCATGTAGCTTTAATTTATGAACTACTCTTCTATGTGGAACCTTATCAAAAGCTTTGCTGAAATCTAAGTAGATCACATCAACTTTCTCACCCCTATCTAATTCTTTAGTTACATAATCCATAAAATCCAGTAAATTTGTTAAACACGATCTATCTTTTCTAAAACCATGCTGAGCATCATTAATTAACCTGCTACTCTCTAGATGATCAGAAATTCCCTTCTTAACCATCTTCTCAAGAATTTTACAGACTATAGAAGTTAAGCTTACCGGTCTAAAGTTATTTGGGTCCTCTTTGCTTCCCTTTTTAAAAATTGGCACTACATTTGCTAATTTCCAATCATTTGATATTTCTCCAGACTCTAGTGATCTAATAAATATCTTCTCGAGAGCTACTGCAATACTTTCTACACCTTCTTTGAGTATCCTAGAATGAATGTTGTCAGGGCCAGATGCCTTACTAGTATTTAACTGAATTATAAGCCCTTTAATTTCTTCTCTGTCTATATTAATAGAATTTATCACTACTTCCCTTGACCTAGAATTATCATCAATTAATCTAACTGGTTTCTCTTCTGTGAATACTGAAGCAAAATGATCATTAAGGACCTCTACTATTTCCTCATCAGATTCTTTCAAAACCCCTTCATATTTAATAGGCCCTATTTTAGCACTGTTAGATTTATTATTGATTCTATAATAGCTAAAGAATTTTTTAGGATCTTTATTATTATTTTTAGCTAAATGAATTTCGGCTGTCCTTTTGGTCTTCTTAATAATCTTATTTAGTTCATTTCTGGTTAACCTATAATGGTTTAAATTATCTAAACTACTCTCACTTTGTAATCTCTGGTATGCCCTTTTTTTCTCTGAAACTTTATTAGCTATTTCTTGATTCCAACATAATGGTTTCCTACATTTCTTCCTAATAGACTTCATCGGAATAAACTGTTACTGAACCATGTTTAATATAGTCTTAAAAATATCCCACATCTCATAAGTATTCTTTCCATGGAATTCTATATCCCACCTAATCTGATTTAGCATGCTGCGTAATTTATCGTAATCTCCCCTATAAAAATTGGGAATTTTTGTGGAGTTTGTCGTTGTTCTACCCTTAACTATTTGCAAATTAAACCGAATCATCTGATGATCACCGTTTCCCAATGATTCTCCTACACTCAATCCTTGAACTAAGTGATCATCATTTGAAAGAATTAGATCTAATATATTGGCACCCCTTGTTGGCTTATTAACAAATTGGGTCAAAAAGTTATCCTCAAAACACTCCATAAACTTACAACTTGCTCTATCTCTTCCTATCATATTTTCTCAGTCTACAGAAGTTAAATTAAAGTCACCAAGAATAACTGTATCTTCTTTGCATCCTTTACTTATTTCCCTAATCATTAACTCATCGATACAATCAGTCTGTCCTGGTGGTCTATAAAAAGCTCCCAAGTGTATTTTCCTATTTTTACCAACCTTAATATCTATCCATAATGATTCACCTTCTCCTTGCTTTATAGAGTTATTTAGATTTGAAGAAATGCTATTTCTGATATAAATAATCAACCCACCACCAGTTCTATCTCTCCTTTGACTAATGTACATAGTATAACCTTCTAGTTCAAATTCACTGACATTATCATTAAATATATTCTCATTAACCCATGATTCAACTATACATATTATATCTATATCTTCATGAATGATATAACTAAATAATTCATCCTTCTTATTTCTAAGACTACGAGCATTTGTGTAAAGACAACTCAGCCCACCTATCCCTGAAGCACCTGAGGGCCTATCTCCTCTGCATCTCCTTTCTCTCTTTCCCCGACCCTGTACTCTTGTATTTCCCTGACCACTATCACTACTCAAGTAGTTTAACCCTAAAGCACTTCCATTAGCCTGCCTACCTTCTACAAATCTGTGTTTGCTTCCTTTCCCTGCCTCACTTTGAGCCATTAAATTTCCCTGACCACTATCAAAACCTAGTTTCCCGCCTCTAAAGACCTAATAACAGTATCTAATTCCCGCCACAAAACCTCAACCCCATCTCGGCTCAGATGGAGTCCATCCATCGCATACAAACCCTTATTCCCATAAAACCCACTCCAAACATCTACAAATACCAAACCTGACTCCTCGCACAAACCTTTCACATATTCATTCAACCCCATTGCACGAGACAACCATTCCATCCCCACATCCATTCTTGGAAGCACACCTGAAACAACGCCTTTTACTCTACTTTCAATCAGCCTTTTATACCGCTGTCATAACTCACAAGTACCCACCTTCTTTACATCTTTACTCCGACATGTGTAATCACAACTGCTTCCCTCTCACACCCAGACACCAACCTATCATACCTCTCACACGCATCATAGCACCCGGCAGACAAACTCTCACTCCCTTCCATTTAGTTTCACTCAACTTCCTATCTAAATACCTAATCTGAGAGTCACCCATCACAATCACCTCAGTCATTCTCCTATTCTCTCTAGGCCTAGTATTACCCTCCCTCCTGCTCTCACTCACTCGACCTCCTATTCTACTTTCAGGCACTGCAACACCAGACAAATCTCTTTCAAATTCTTCCTCTCTGAGGGCATCAAATCTGTTAGTTAGCCTAACAGGTTCCATGTCCCTCTCATTCACACACCTAACCTGTCCTAACTTATCTATTCTGTTCACTTTCACCCACCACTCATCATCACTCACTTCACTTACTACTTTCTCTCCAGTCCCTGTCCTAGGCCTAACTTCCTCCCTCCTGGTCCAAATCTGACTCTTCAAACGTACACTTACATCTCTTCTCACTTCAGACACTAAATCGTTCAGTCTCAAGCATTCTGCACGTAATCGACTCACCTCCTCAGTCAAAGCACATACACGGCACTCAGACACATTCACTCTCCTCTCTACACCACAGACATCGCACACTACATACACACTACTTTCAAAAGGCATACTCTCTACATCCAAACAGTCAGCCATACTTAAACAAGAACAATAATAGAAACAAAAACTTACAAACAACAAGAATTTGACCCGAATTTGTGCGCGCACGTTTAAAACCTGCTAATCAAGATGGCCACTGAAGTAAACAAAAGTCACTTTCTCACCAAAACAAAATAACCACAATTTAACTTTGTTTATATTAACCAAATATATGATCTAATAACTTAATATTTATGTTTATGTCACACACCAAAGTATAACAAATAATCAAAATATTCTGAGAGCTCTATGAAACACGTGCTACTTGTTCTCACAATCGGTCCTCTCTAAAATTCTCCCATTTAATTTATAACTATTCAATGGATTATTTCTACCTATACTAAGTACACTACATTTGTCTATGTTAAACTTCATTTGCCATTTCTCAGCCCAATTGGACAGAATGGTCAATTCCTCCTCCCCATTTTCAAGAAAGGTAGTAAAGAGGATCCAAATAACTTTAGACCGGTTAGCCTAACTCCTGTAGTCTGTAAAATTCTTGAGAAAATAGTTAAAAAAGGGATTTGCCAACATCTAGAGAGGGAGGGGTTAATCAGCAATGCTCAGCATGGGTTTAGATCAGGTAGATCATGTTTGACTAACTTACTAGACTTTCTGGAGTTTGTAACAGATCAAGTAGATAAGGGAGAGAATGTAGATATAATTTACTTAGATTTTAGTAAAGCATTTGATAAGGTACCACACAGGAGACTAGTTCATAAATTAAAAATGATTGGGATATGTGGGGGGGTTTCAAATTGGATAGCTGAGTGGCTGAAAGACAGGAAGCAAAGGGTAGTGCTAAATGGTGTAAAGTCAGAGTGGAGGGATGTTATCAGTGGGGTTCCTCAGGGATCAGTTCTCGGTCCAATATTATTTGTCATCTATATAAACGATCTTGGGGAGGCAGTTAATAATAAAGTGCCAATTTTTGCGGTTGACTAACAGATTCAATGTCCTGAGTGTGACTGAGAGCAGGAGGGAGGGTAATGTTAGGCCAAGACAGAATAGGAGAATGACTGAGGTGCTAGTGATGGGTGACTCTCAGATTAGGTATTTAGATAGGAAGTTGAGTGATAGCAAGTGGAAGGGAATGAGAGTTTGTCTGCCGGGTGCTGGTGTAAGTGATGTTTGTGAGAGGTATGATAGGCTGGTTTCTGGGTGTGAGAGGGATGCAGTTGTGATTACACATGTGGGAGTGAATGATGTAAAGAAGGTGGGTACATGTGAGTTACGTGAGCAGTATAAAAGGTTAGTTGAAAGGATGAGTAAAAGCAGGGTAAAAGGTGTTGTTTCTGGTGTGCTTCCAAGATTGGATGTGGGGGTAGAATGGTTGTCGCGTGCAATTGGTTTGAATGAATTTGTGAAAGGACTGTGTGAGGAGTTAGGATTGGTGTTTGTAGATGTCTGGGGAGGGTTTTATGGGAATAGGAGGTTGTATGCGATGGATGGGCTCCATCTTAGTCGGGCAGGTGTTGAGGTTCTATGGGGGGAGCTGGATAGTGTGATTAGGTCCTTACGGGTGGGAAACTAGAAGCTGTTAGAGGTAAGGGAATAACAGGAATAGAGGGCAGGTGTAGGAAATGGAAGGGATGCAGAGATAGAGGAATAGCTAAGGGAGAGGGCATACTGATGCGTTATAGGGGGACTAATGCACAAGTAAATGAGCAGATAACTAGGAATAGAAAAGCACGATACAATGAAGATGGGAATAATAAAAAAACCTTAAAAATATACTACACAAATGGTCGGAGTATAAGGAATAAGATAGATCTCTTAAGAGCGTTAGCGAGTGAAGAGAATTTTGATATAATTGCGATAACAGAGTCATGGCTTGATTTGGCAGGTAATCACTTTAAACCTGAGGTTGAGATTGAGGGCTTTAACATGTTCCATACAGATAGGAATAGGAAGAGAGGAGGAGGGGTTATTATTTATATTAAAGATAATCTCCAGTGTTGTGTAAACAGTACAATTAAATTAGATGATAACACAGAGTCATTATGGCTAAATGTAAAGGAAGGTAAAAACAAGCTTGTCATAGGATTATTATACAGACCACCAAATCTTAGTAAGGAAGCTTCAAATCTTCTGTGGCAGGAGATTGAACGGGCATGTAGAAGTAAGCATGTGTGTATAATGGGCGATTTTAATTACAGAAATATAGACTGGGAAGCTCTTGTGGGTGATCAGGAGGCTGAGGAATTTTTGAATGTTGTCCAAGATAATTTTCTGAGGCAGATTATTAACGAACCCACTAGAGGTAATAATATACTGGATTTAGTTCTGACAAATAGGGAAGAAGTTATTAAGGATACTGAGATTGGAGGAAATTTGGGTAATAGTGACCATTGTGAAATTAGATTCAAGATGAAATGGAATGGTATTGATAGTAGCATGAACAATGCTAAAATTCCTGACTTTAGAAGAGCAAATTATAATGGGCTAAGGACTTACCTGGAGGCAGTTGTACAGAAACCAGGCAATGAAATCAATTCAGGAATAGATTCAATGATATCAGTTAGTGGAGACAATAATCACCAGGAGGAAGAGATTACAATTGAAGAGGAGTATGAAAGAATAATTGAGCAATTAATTACAGGTCAGATGATTAACATTCCTTATAAGGAGATTAGGACTAAAAATAATGACCCAAAATGGATGACAGATAAAATTAAGCATTATATTGGCATTAAAAAGGGCATTTATAGGAAAATAAAAAATGGAGAGGATCACTTAAGGCAGAGATATAATGAACTAGCAAGAGATGTTAAAAAGTTAGTTAGAGTAGCAAGGAGAAATTATGAAATTAAAGTGGCAAATAGGGCAAAGGAAGATCCTAAAAGTTTTTATCAATTATACAAAACTAAGGTTAGAGATAAAATAGGCCCACTTATAGATTCCAATGGAGAATTAGTGATATGGACTCAATGGCTGGAATGCTAAATGACTTTTTTCTCTCAGTATTTACCTAGCTTAGAATCATCAGCAAATTTACTCAGGTCACTACTTATACCTATGTCAAGATCATTAATATAAATTAAGAATAGCAAGGGACCCAAAACAGATCCTTGCGGAACTCCACTGCTAACACACCCCCACTCAGATTTAACTCCATCTATACTAACTCTTTGCTGTCTGTCACCAAGCCATGACTGAATCCACCTAAATATACTGCCATCGATCCCGTGTGCTTTAACTTTGCTCAGAAGCCGTAAGTGTGGCACTCGATCAAAAGCCTTACTAAAGTCCAAGTATAAAATATCATAGTTTTCATCATTATCTGCTGCTTCATACACCTTACTATAAAAAGACAGCAAATTAGTCAGACAGGATTTACCCTTACTAAAGCCATGCTGTGATTCTTTTATCAACTTATGCTTATCCAAGTGATCTCTAATATTCCTTGCTATAATAGATTCCATCATTTTCCCTACCACTGATGTCAAACTTACTGGTCTGTAATTAGACATATTTGTTTTATCCCCTTTCTTAAATATAGGTATCACATTGGCTTTCTTCCATGCCACTGGCACAATGCCACTCTCCAATGATTTTCTAAGGATGCATGCAAGGGGCTCACTTAACACATCCTTACATTCTTTCAAAATTCTAGGAAAGACCTCATCAGGACCGGGTGCTTTACTACTTTTGTTTTTATCAATTTCCTTTGTCACTATCTCCTTTGTGATCAAGATATCCTTTAATTTCTATTCATCAGTACCCCGAAAGATCATTGACACCTCGGGTATATTTAGAGTATCCTCCTGTGTAAATACTGAGAGAAAAAAGTCATTTAGCATTCCAGCCATTGAGTCCATATCACTAATTCTCCATTGGAATCTATAAGTGGGCCTATTTTATCTCTAACCTTAGTTTTATATAATTGATAAAAACTTTTAGGATCTTCCTTCTCCTTATTTGCCACTTTAATATGGTAAATATGTAAATTATCGGCGTGAACGATGGGACGCACTATTTTGTCTGTGTTCCAAAATGTTTCACGTTTTTGGAGTACATTTAAGTTGACGGCTCGTGTGGGGGTAAACACAATGAGGAGACTACACTACGATGATCCTGAGTTTCATTAAATTGGGGGGGGGGTCTGGGGGGGCATAGCCCCCCCCCAGTATATAATCCTAATTGTTTATAAAATAATAATTCGAAAAGGACTCAAACGCGCATGAATATTCCAACACGAGTGAACGATAATATTTATACAAAAAATTTTTCCAGCCGGGCCGCTAATCTACATATTTACCTTTAATTTCATAATTTCTCCTTGCTACTCTAATTAACTTTTTAATATCTCTTGCTAGTTCATTATATCTCTGCCTTAAGTGATCCTCTCCGTTTTTTTTATTTTCCTATAAATGCCCTTTTTAATGCCAATATAATGCTTAATTTTATCTGTCATCCATTTTGGGTCATTATTTTTAGTCCTAATCTCCTTACATGGAATGTTAATCATCTGACCTGTAATTAATTGCTCAATTATTCTTTCATACTCCTCTTCAATTGTAATCTCTTCCTCCTGGTGATTATTGTCTCCACTAACTGATATCATTGACAGTCTCCTTTTATGTTCTTCTTATGTTCATTATAATTTGCTCTTCTAAAGTCAGGAATTTTAACATTGTTCATGCTACTATCGATACCATTCCATGGTCCCCACATTTTAGACACGATATTAACCTTCTTGAGTCAGTGCAACGGAGGGCAACAAAGATTATTCCTTCCCTGAGGCACCTTGAATATGAAGATAGACTGAGGGTATTAAATATGTTCTCATTCGAAAGGAGGTGTGTGAGAGGGGATATGATTGAGCTCTTTAAAAAATTTTCCGGGATAGATAAATTGGATGTTAGCAAGTTTTTTGAGTTAGATGATGGAAATCGGACTAGAGGTCACCACTTGAAAATTATAAAGCAAGGGTGTAGGTTGGATTTAAGAAAATATTTTTTCACCAATAGAGTGGTAGACTTCTGGAACAAATTGCCGCAGAGGGTAGTAGGTAGTCCAAATCTAAATGTATTTAAGAGTAGGTTGGATGAGTTTATGGGAAGGGAAGGTTGTGATGGTTCCTAAGTTTTGTATATATTAATATTGTTTGTATATATCTATAGCTGCATGATTTAGTTCTTGACAAGCCTTGATTGGTGATACCCTTGTTTCTGGATGCAATCCTCTGGATGTAGTTTTCCTGGGAGTTTGGGTGCCTTGAAAAAGAGGCTGCTTGACTCGGATGACCTATGATGAGCCCTTGTGGCTTTTGTCATCCGTTATATTATATTGTGGGGGACTTTGATTTTGTCTTCCCCTGGTGATGGTGCTTTTTGTATGTGGGTTTTGACGGAGGCGGATGACCTTTGATAGGCCCTTGTGGCTTTTGTCATCCGTGTAATTATGTTATGTTATGTTATGAATCTAATTTCACAATGGTCACTATTACCCAAATTTCCTCCAATCTCAGTATCCTTAATAACTTCTTTCCTATTTGTCAGAACTAAATCCAGTATATTATTACCTCTAGTGGGTTCGTTAATAATCTGCCTCAGAAAATTATCTTGAAAAACATTCAAAAATTCCTCAGCCTCCTGATCACCCACAAGAGCTTCCAATTCTGCCCAAATTGGTATAACTAAGCACTCTCAACTAGGGCCAACCTACTAATCTACATATACGACAGAGAGGGTCTAAACAAAACTTTCATAGGCCCTTGTGGCTTTTGTCATCCGTGAAATTATGTTATGTTAGGATTTCAACATGACCCTACTTCAACAGTAAATTGATAGGCACTTGTGGCTTTTGTCATCAGTGAAATTATGTTGTTATTTTATGTTAGGTCAATCTTGGTATCACTTAATTCTGACTCACTTGCAGCAGCTTAAAATACTCTCTTTTTTTTCTGTGACACCGATTCTATGTCTTAATCTGCACTAGGTATTACCATATTTAATCAATTTAACATAAGAACATAAGAAAAGAAGGAGACTGCAAAAGACCATTCATGGCCTACACTTGGCAGCTCCTGTTCCATTCAACACACAAAAGATTTCTTACCAGAGAAAAGTCATCAACATTGTCACCCTTAACAGGAGTTCGTCAGATCTAATCTACAATATACATAAAATGCATCCAGAGGATTATGTCCATTCATGCAACCGCAAAATATAGTCTTCCCACTCCTTAGAAAAATATATACATATGTACATAAAAAAAGTCAGTCCCATCTAGCAGCTTCATCCATATATTTATCTAATCTATTCTTAAAACTACCCAGAGAGGAGGCTTCTATCACATGTCTAGTGAGCCTATTCCATTCATCTACCACACGATTTGTAAACCAATTCCTCCCAATCTCCTTCCTAAACCTATACTTATCAAGCTTAAACCCATTGCTACGTGTCCTGTCATGTTCACTAAGTATAAGAACCTTACCCAGATCCCCTTTATTATATCCTTTTACCCATTTGAAGACTTCAATCAATTCCCCTCTGACTCTTCTCCTTTCCAATGTATGTAGATTTAGTTTTCTGAGCCTTTCACCATAAGGTAAGTTCCTTAGCCCACCAATGGTTTGTAATGTGCAAAATGATGAAGATGATGTATTAGAAGCAATGATAGAAAGAAACCTATACCTAAGTTCTATAACTGATATTAGAGATAAGATAAAATGTGTTTTTAAGAAGAAAGCTGCAGGGCGTACTACCCACTACATATTTAAGTGTACACCAGATGTTCGCAGAGCAATTCATGATAATGGTGACAGGGTTATGTTACAATGGGGAAGATATGTAGTACGTGACAGGTACCATGTACTTACTTGCTTTTATTGTCAAAGGTATGGCCATGTTGAGGACAATTGTAAGTTTAAAGATCAAGATAGAATATGTGGTATTTGTTCTGAAAATCATGAAACTAAGAATTGTTCTTCTCAGGCTACTAGATGTGCAAACTGTATGAGACAGAAACGTGCAGATACTGAACACAGAGTAAACTCCAGGGATTGTAAGTCGTTTGAGACAGAAATTTTAAGTTTAGCAGCAATTACTGATCATGGATATTAATACTGAGTTTTTCACTTGTGGTTTTGTAAACATTCAATCTGTTGGTAACAAAACGCTTGAAATTAGAGAACTGCTTAATGAGAAGATGTTTGACGTATTTGCTATTGCTGAAACTTGGTTGCATAGTTTTGACTTTTCTAAAATAAATGAGATGACGCCTTCTACGCACACTTTTCTTCATGTTGCTAGGGAAGAGGGGATAGGAGGGGGTGTTGGAGTTTTTGTATCAAATGCTTGTACATATTTAAGGACTGTAAGAAGAATAGCAGTAAGTAGTTTCGAGTATATGGAAGTGAATTTCAAGTGCAATAATCAGTGGGTGTCTTTTGTGGTTGTTTATAGACCACCTTCATCTAGTGGTAATGTGTTTATTGAAGAATTTGGCTCATTGCTGGAATTGATTGATATGGTGTCTTTAAAAGTTTTTATTGTAGGGGACTTCAATATATGGATGGACGATCTAGTTAACCGTGACACGATTAGACTATCTGAATTATTAGATTCCTATCAATTGATAAACAATGTGTGGACTCGAACTTCAATTACGGGACATACTTTAGATCTGGTCATAGGTGATGCGTCGACAAATCTGATTACCGATATTGATGTGGAAGAGGAGTGCAATATTTCACCAGTCCATAAATTAATAACTTTTAGTTTGGGTATTCCCAAGGCGAGGGTAACTAAGAAAATATTTTTTAGGAATAAGTTGGAATTTTCTTCTGTATCATTTATTGATGTGGTAACACAGAAAATGGGTACTGAATTTAATGAACCTTGTAACCATAACAACATATTGCTAAAATCTGAGTGTGTGGATTGTGCCACTGATGTTTATAATATTGTAATTAAAGGTGAATTTGAAGAACAATGTCCTCAACTGGAAAAGGTCATTACAGTCAAGGACAAATCTCCATGGTTTAATAGTGAGATCTTACAACTGAAAAGGGAGAAAAGACGTAAAGAATGTAAATGGCGGAGGCTGAAGACTGCCAAGACATGGGAGGAATTTAAAAATGTTAGAAATAAATATAACTACATGATAAGGAAGAGGAAAATAGAATATTATAACTTGAAAATTAATGAGGCTGGATCAGATACAGCAAAGTTATATAAGTTTTTGAATAGTTTATCTGGTAATGTAAGAAGGAAGAAACTCCCTGATGGTTTTAGTGACTCTGAATTAGCTGAGGCCTTTTTATTGTTCTTTAGAGATAAAATGTTACATATAATCAGTGGATTTAATGATACACGTTCTGTAGCTGTGGTTGTACCTGTTACTGAATTTAGACTATTGAGTTTTCAAACTGTGAATAAGGATGCTTTTGTTCGAACAATAAATAGATCAAAGAAAACATTCTGTGCCATTGATCCAATGCCAATGTCAGAATTGAGTATGGCAGAAAACTTTTCCCAACTTATAGATATTTTGATAATATTGGTGAATACTAGTATATCTACATGTTCTTTTCCTGAATCTGAGAAATCTGCCATTGTAAAACCTATACTGAAGGGGTCATTGGATTGTCAGAGTTTGAGCTCGTATAGACCAGTTTCTAATTTGTCTTATTTATCTAAATTATTAGAATATGTGATTCTTGAACAATTGACTGATTACTTGGAACAGATCCATGCTTTTCCTGACTATCAATCAGCTTACAGGCAGTTGTATTCCACTGAAACTACTTTATGTTCTGTTATAAATGATGTATTGGAAATAATGGATGAGGGTAAATGTGGGATATTAGTCTTGCTTGATCTCAGTGCAGCCTTTGACACTGTTGTACATGAGTTACTTTTAAATGACTTGAGATATATTGGTATTGAAGACAGGGCACTTCAATATTTAGATAGCTACATCAAAGATAGGACATACAGTGTACAAATTGGTAATTCATTTTCATCAACGCAAGCCTTGACACGAGGTGTCCCTCAGGGAAGTGTATTGGGCCCCATTCTCTTTTGTATTTATACCATTGGTTTATCAGCAGTTTTAGAAAGACATGGAGTTAAATTTAAATTATATGCTGATGACACCCAGTTTTATTTCTCAATCTCTGACATTGAAAGTACTGTTCAGGATCTTAATGACATTTTACTAAGTATTGAAAATTGGATGGATTTCAAACAATTAAAGCTTAATTCTGATAAAACTGAATATATGTTAGTTGGCAGCAAAGATAAGCTAAGAATTCTGGGCAACATTGTATTGAATTTAAATAACAATCCTGTTAATTTTGTTGATAAGGTTCGTGATTTAGGTGTCATACTTGACTGTCATATGTCTCTCAATGCTCAAATCAATAATGTTGTAAAAATTGCTGGCTACCACTTGAAGAACATTGCATTTGTTAAAAAATATTTAAATGAGTGTTCTGTTTTAAAACTTGTAATCAATTGTGTAATTAGTAGAGTTGATTATTGTAATTCAATTTATTGTCATTTACCTAGGTCACAACTAAAAAAATTACAACTAATTCTGAATAGAAGTGCAAGGCTTATTAAGGGTATACTACGAAGCGACAGGATTACCCCTGTATTAATTGATTTACACTGGCTGCCTATCAAGGCTAGAATTATTTTCAAAATTTGTGTCTTAACACATCAAGTATTGCACACTGGTTCACCATTATATCTGAGAAGCTTAATACATGTAATTCAACCAACGGAGGACACCATCAACACCCGTAGAGCTGCTACCGGAGTAACCCTTTTTGAGCCAAGATTTTTAACAGGTGCTGGCTTTCGCACCTTCAAATGTGCTGCTCCAAGATTTTACAACCATCTTCCCCTGAACATTAGACAAATTGAAGACATTAAGAACTTTAAAAGAAAATTGAAAGCACATTTGTTCTCCGAGTGTTATGATTTAAGTGATAAGACCATTTGTGAATCATTTGCTCTTTGAAAAAGAAAACTATATGTCAATGGTCCTGCAGAGCGCCATTTCGGCGGAGTGGGACCTGTTAAATAACAACAATAACAATAACAATAACAATCCTCTTTGTCATCCTTCTCTGCACAGACTCAAGCAAATCAATATCCTTCCTATAATATGGTGACCAAAATTGTACTGCATAGTCTAGATGAGGCCTAACTAGCGCCAGATACAGTTTTAGAAT
The DNA here is from genome assembly GCA_963969495.1 of Ceratothoa steindachneri. Taxonomy (NCBI): domain Eukaryota; kingdom Metazoa; phylum Arthropoda; class Malacostraca; order Isopoda; family Cymothoidae; genus Ceratothoa; species Ceratothoa steindachneri. Next base: position 23,593,201 of record OZ018320.1, on the reverse strand, counting down.
GACTTCAGCACTCTTATTGCTTACACTCCTCCTGATGAATCCCAATATCCTATTAGCTTTATTCTTAGCATTTAGACATTGCTTTCTAGGACGAAGGTCTGAACTTACCAAAATACCCAAGTCTCTCTCACAATCAGTCCTCCCTAAAATTCTGCCATTTAATTTATAACTATTCAATGGATTATTTCTACCTATACTAAGTACACTACATTTGTCTATGTTAAACTTCATTTGCCATTTCTCGGCCCAATTGGACAGAATGGTCAATTCCTCCTGCATTACAACAGCATCAGAATCAGCCCTAATGGCCCTACCTAGCTTAGTATCATCAGCAAATTTACTCAGGTCACTACTTATACCTATGTCAAGATCATTAATATAAATTAAGAATAGCAAGGGACCCAAAACAGATCCTTGAGGAACTCCACTGCTAACACACCCCCACTCAGATTTAACTCCATCTATACTAATTCTTTGCTGTCTGTCACCAAGCCATGACTGAATCCACCTAAATATACTGCCATTGATCCCATGTGCTTTAACTTTGCTCAGAAGTCGTAAGTGTGGCACTCGATCAAAAGCCTTACTAAAGTCCAAGTATAAAATATCATAGTTTTCATCATTATCTGCTGCTTCATACACCTTACTATAAAAAGACAGCAAATTAGTCAGACAGGATTTACCCTTACTAAAGCCATGCTGTGATTCTTTTATCAATTTATGCTTATCCAAGTGATCTCTAATATTCCTTGCTATAATAGATTCCATCATTTTCCCTACCACTGATGTCAAACTTACTGGTCTGTAATTAGACATATTTGTTTTATCCCCTTTCTTAAATATAGGTATCACATTGGCTTTCTTCCATGCCACTGGCACAATGCCACTCTCCAATGATTTTCTAAAGATGCATGCTAGTTTTTAATATATTTGTTTTTCAAGTTATTCTATTTAAAATGTTTTTAATATATTTTAGTTTCTCCAGTTATTCTATTTAAAATATGCTTTTAATATAATTTAGTTTTTCCAGTTATTACTTTCTCTTGGTTAAGAGCAGCAAATCCCAAAATGTAAATTACCAATCAGGGTAAGACTAAACTAACTGACACGTCTTTGAACTGTGCCTACAAGTGTTCAGTAAAAATGTTTGCTGGTGTTTTTCTGTTTAAGTGCCTGAACCAATAGGATCATGGGCAGACGTTCAGTAAATATATGTATACAAGGCAATGGCTTTGCCACTTTCCCGCTTTGCGCTTCTCTACTAAGATTAACATTTAAAATATTAAAAAAAGCAGCCATGGTTAAATTTTTATTAATTTTCTGAAATTCGCAAATTATAATAATTTTAAAAAGGAATTCTAAACTAAATTTTCTGAACTTCACCATTTGTAATTCTTTGGGTTTTAAAAATTCACAAAATTTCGATACTTATATTTATTTCTGAACTTCACCATTTTGTTTTTTGATGTTATAAAAGAATTATTAGAAATAACTTTGATAAAAAAAACATGTCATAAGCAAACTAAGATTAAATTATTATTCAAATACTCAAAAAAGTCCCCTTCTTAAATTATAGAGTTAGTGATAATGATGATGAGGAGGAGGAGGAGGAGGATGTGATAAATGGTTTGTTAAATAACAACTCAACCTCGTAATCATTAAAGATTCCACCTTTTTTAGCTTCTTTTTTTAAGTTTGAATTCAGAAGAGGGAAGGTCAAAAGATTATTTAAATATAACTGTAAAGAACTCATCAATGCCTTGACCGCGGGTGTTCGAGCTTGAAGATTGTTATTTTCCGGCTGATGTGACAGTCTTCCTGGAGAAATTATTGGCAACAGCAAATTGTAAGGTCATGCTTCAAAATTTAAATAATAGCTCGGTCTGTAGCGATCAGCGTGTACGTCCAAAGTAGGACACACGCAAGAGTCGCTACAGACATAAAGTAGAGAGAAAGAAAAGCAAAGTTAGCACCGTTTACAAGAATATCACACGGTAGAAAACGGAACACAGTTATCTCTGTTAGAGTTGGTCGAGGCAATCTTAGGCAAACATTATAATCAAGGCAGAATACAGAATAAACCGGATAGCTATCATAGTTAAACAAATAGAAGCCAGGTCAGCAAGTTGTCTCCATGGCAACATGCCACCGCCCACAGAGAATTTTACCCAATAGTTGGAGTGCCTTCCTTATCAATATGTTCGGCAGTAGCCAATCAAAGGTCGAGTTATGCCAAGACCGACAAATCAACAGGCCGGTACATAAGAGGGAGGTGTGGCTTAGTTGGACGAGGAACTTGTAGGGCGTGGCTTAAATTGAATATATAACTGTGTGAAGCAAGAACAAAGAGAATAATTAGATTACTGTTTTATATAGCAATATATCGCGTTACATATCGTTCAGTCCGATCTCTCGGATTTGCGTAATTCATCTTTGTATATAGTCGTGTACATAACGCATACATTAAGGTGTAACTCTTAAAGGCTCTATTCATCAAGCCTCCTTTAGAACTTGCCCGTACTTGACCACGAACTTAATTTATGTCATAACTTAAAAACTTGATTAAAGAACTTTTGTAAAGTGCAATAAGATCTAGTTCAATAATAATTCTATTTTTGCTTTGGTGACTTCAATATCCTGTCGTTCCTGGAGAGGGTGATGGAGTGTGACTGCTTCTTTTAAAGCCTTCTTTGTTGATTTGAACGCTCTCTCCTCGATTTAACTCCACTCAATGTTCTTCGACTACATAACTCCCGAAATACCGATGTTCTACCCTGGTGTAGTCTATCCTCAACCCCGGGCTATTTGACCCCATCGCTAGAATAAGACCGCCCCTCGGCTTAGGGCACCCCATAGCAATCAACCGAATAACTCTCGTGGGAAATAAGGAAGAGCAACGCAAACCAACCGAGGCATCTGTATCAACCGGAGTCCTTGACAAAAGATTACGCTATAACTCGTTAATCTATCCATATTACTGGCAACCAGCGTCCCCCTTCCAATGCTCTTGGGTTGTTCTCACAATTACCTTCAAGGTTTCCCTATAATTAGGGACGACCTTCAAAGAGCCACCCCATAGTTCTTTCCTTCTTTTTTTTTAGTCTTCTTTGCCCTCCTTATTGATTTGCCAGCCTTATATAAATTTGTTTTGTTATTAGTTGACGAAATATTATGGACTATACTTTGGGATATCTTAACAGTCTAAGCAATAGTTCCAATTGAAAGACCATCTTATTGGAGCAGTTTTATTATCGCTCGCGGAGGTTTGTCGTCATCCATTTTGGTTTAAATGGCTCTATTGGGTGCATCAGAGGCTTTATTCTCTTCTATAAACGGAAAATTTAAATCTGCTTTAGCTCTAACGGCATTAATATTAGGAAGGAAACAAAGTTCTTACACACCTTTTATTGGCAATAATTTACAAGGAAACAACACAGCAGAACAAACATCAATGAACAGTGAAATCGCCATTATTTCGAACACCTGCTCCCAACGACGGGATAGATCATGGATGAATTTGTTGTCAAATTTAACTGGTTTTCTATCAAAGAAGTCTACAACTGCAGTTTTCAGTTCGTCATCATTTGCGAACGTTTTACCATTCAAGAAATTATGCAGTGTCTGGAATATATGGTAATTAAGCGTCGATAGAATGATGGCATTCCAACATTTCACAATAAATCACCCCTTCACATCCAACCAGACACAAACCATAAGATTCTTTTGATGTCGGTTGGCCTTTGCCTGAAGTTGTGCAGGTGCAGGTGCAGTTTGTTTGTCCATCTTCTTTTGCGTGTCATGTTCGAGTGTAGATATAATTTCTCATTTGCAATAAGTGGCGTAGCTACGGATTTGAGGGCGGCCCAAGGGCATTATCTCCTTCGGGGCCACCCAATATACGAATATTTGACATCATGAATGACATAAAAACAGCTACGCCTGCAATATTTTGATGGACTTTGGTATGGCTGATAGTAGGTCAAATAAAACAAGAAAAATAAGTAAGACACTTGAATAGGGAATAGTTATGTATGATCTAAAATATGAAGTACAAAATGACAAACCGAGATAGAACAAATATACCAATCAAAATTCATATTGCTGTATCAGCCTGATACAGCAACAATAAAAGTAATTTATAGACGCTTTAATACAGAATATTTATGTATGATGATAAGAAATAAATTGGAAAAGATGAAACCGAGATATTACATTTATCAAATATACCAGTCAAAATTTATCTTGATGCATTTATCATTCTGACTCACCAAGAATATAAGTAGTGATTAACAATTGAATTCAGAGGATAGCCGTTATATTAACTATTTTAGTAATTCAAAAAAGGAATGAGAGACTCGTTTGCCCCCCCCCCCCCCCCGAAATGGGGGCCTGGGGTAACTTTGAAATGTGTGCAGCCCCCCCTCCCCTTAGCTACTCCACTGTTCGCAGTAACCATTTTGTTCAACCAATCGAAATGACGTTTCTTGGAGAGTACTGTAATACAGGAGTTAATGCAATATATAGGAATGCAGCTTGAGCATTCCTATAATAGCAAGACTCCCATGGAATTTTATTATATCAAAACCAAGTAGTGGTTTCGCCACTCCATAGGGGAGAGCTTGTGCTTTAGCTGTAAAAATTAAAATTTAAAATAAAAAAAAGCAGTCATGGTAAAATTTATATAAATTTTCAGAACTTCGCCAATTATAATAATTTTAAAAGGAACTCTAAACTAAATTTCCCCCTTTCAAAATACCACGTTGCTAAAATATAGTTATAGAATAAGATATATAAAAATAAACTTTCGGAACTTCACCATTTGTAATTCTTTGGGTTTAAAAAAATTCATAAAATTTCGATACTGATATCGATTTCTAAACATCACCATTTTGTTTTTTGATATTATAAAAGAATTATTAGAAATAACTTTGATAAAAAATATAAGTCATAACCAAACTAAGATTAAATTATTATTCAAATACTCAAAAAATTCCTCTTCTTAAATTATAGAGTTAGTAAGGTGATGATGATGATGATGTGCTCCAATCAAATAATCAGGATGATTTAATCAATATATATATATATATATATATATATATATATATATATATATATATATATATATATATATATATATATATATATATATATATATATATATATATATATTCAAATTGTAACGCATCACAACTTAAACGGGAAACCAATTTTACTTTCAAAATGTATTCCACAAAAATCCCTCTAGTAAAAGATATTCCCTTACACTAACACACACACACGAACTCACGCCTTTAGCTGCTCGCGTTGAACCAGTCACTCACTCACTCGTGCTCCACTTTACTTTGAATGAAGGTCACTTATAAATCTTCTCGCACTTATTCTCTGCAAACTGTCATAAGAGAATAGGTCCTAATTTTGGTTACTTTTCTCATTGCAGATCCGAATTCACAGTCCATCATAGTTACCATACCATACCTTACCTCACCTTACATTTGGCTCCATACTTTTCACTACTTTCATACATTTCATTACGTTACGTTATATTTCACTGTTTTCCTCACAAGTCAACCACACTATCCTACACTTACCATCCTTATTCCAAGTTAATTATACCTGTAATACCATCATATAATCTCATCCTTTAATACCATCCTGTAATCCATATTTCAATTATATTTAAGTTCTATTCCTTATAGCAATGCCCTCTGGGCATTCCTATAATAAAATCCTCAAGGGAAACTTAATATATATATATATATATATATATATATATATATATATATATATATATATATATATATATATATATATATATATATATCATCAATTATTATGTATAAAATTCATATCATACAATTATTTTACTTAACTTTTGTAAATTAAATAATATTTTATGTACAACTTAATAATTCATACTTAACTTGTCAATTCTATTAATTTAGCCAAACTTTACAATTCAATTATTTTATGTAACCTTCAATAATTGAAATATCCTATGACGAAAGGTGAATTCATTTAACGTACTATTGATTCAAACATCTCTTAAAAATATCACGAACATACAAACAAACACACGATTTCAGCTCAACCACATTGAACACTATACTACCCCATTCGACTCTCGCCATTCTCCGCATAAAGACCCACAATTTAGTCCATCGTAGTCACCATATTATTTCATATTTATTTCACTTACTTCATTTCACTTCACATCTTGTTACTATAAATCATATTTTACCATATCATACATTGTATACCTAATCCAACTTATCTCATTGTGCATTCGTTGATTCTATAATATGAATATATTTATATTTGTTTAATTGTGTTTCTTAATACCTAGTTTAAATCTATTTCGCTTTATTCTTAGGCCTAAAAACTAGCAGACGACTAACTTTCATCATACAAATTTATGGTAATGGTTTTCGAAACGCTATTTATAAATCCCATTGATAACCATTTACTATATACTTAACAATTCTCAATTTAATTATCTCATTCATTCATATAATTGTAATTACCTCTCACTTGTTATTTCCTAGTTCAGTTCTCTCATTTTACATTTGTTGATTTTATAAGTATATATTTTGTTTATCGTCCGTTTTCTTAAAACCTTCGCGTTTGAAGTTTTCCAAATTCAGTTCACGTCAATCGTTAGGCCTAAATATTAGCAGACGACTATTCCATCAAATTCAACAAATTTTGGGGAATCGTTTTCAAATAGCTATCTAAGCTGATTTATTACTAAAATCAATCCCACTAATAACCAATACCATAAAATGGTGCCGAGAATTTAATAATCTCCCTTCGATCAATAAATAACTTCAAACGTTCAAATAATTTCTCGAACTCCGCGCGTCATTTCCCTGCTATCCTCGTTAAAACAGCATTTTGATTCACCTGTTGATTTTTAATATCGCGTGTAATCTTTAGTATCTTTCTTCCAATTGTCATAATTCATATCATTTTAATTTGATATTGCCCCCTTTATACAACGAATGGACAATTTCCTATTTCTCATAATTATTTTTTATTTCTTCACATTCCTGTGCTCGTGAATAATTTCCACACACATAACCACAGCTACTTCACTCACGTCAACACATTCATTCAACCAGCACAAGTAGACATAAAACATAGTGACTATGATGGAACAACCACAACAAATAAGGACATCTGTTAGCGGCCAATCTGATCATCATAACCAACCGACTTCCTCAAATCCCCAGTCCACGCACAGGCAGACACATGCATACCTCTCGCTTCCCACATATGATCCTGCAAACCCAATTGCATGGTTGGAAGTCTCATCCCTCCTCTTCAAACTTCAGAGCATCACCGAAGAAGAGAAAATTGCAGCAATAATTCAGCGTTTGCCCATAAATATATGTATACAAATCAAGAAAGTTCTAAATAACGGGGGACAGGCTAGCGTTCAAGACCGCCTGAAGGAGGATTTCCTCAGCAAATACGGCAGCTCCGAAATAGACGACCTAAGAGAGCTCCTAAACACTCAGGAAATGGAAGATAAGAGCCCTACTTCTTTCCTAACGCATCTTAGGTTCGAGCCCCACGAGCATTGGAGAGATTGCAATAGCCGCAGACAAATTATAGAGGAGACCTTATATGAATTGGGGCAACGGCCAAACTCACGGCTCATTTAACAATATTCTTTCCATTTTTCAGGGTTGGGGAACGGCTAGCACCTCAGACGACCGGTCGGAGCGTTTAATGGTTCCATCTTCTCTATCGAGGAAACTTGAAGCTACAATACGGAGGATGGCAGCCGACATCCAGCGGCTAAAGCTGCAGCGGGAATCACGGTTAAAAGTATACTTTTAACTGTGATCAAAGCGGTGCTCGCTGCCTCAGTGTGCCTGGTTCGAATCGCTTCCCTGCACGGATTTTTTCGAAAAAAAGGTAATAAAAATATTACCTCATGGGAAAATTATTCCGTTTTCTCTTTCAATGTGGTTTAATGGATTCATTTTCATCATTCTCTCGTGCTAATTTGTGAGATATATATATATATATATATATATATATATATATATATATATATATATATATATATATATATATATATATATATATATATATATATATATATATATATATATATATATATATATATATATATATATATATATATATATATATATATATATATAAATATATATATATATATATATATATATATTGTGATAGAATGGTTTGAGGCTGCTTAATTTCAACCGTTATCACAAGTTGTTTAGAAACACGATGCTACCCACGTGCATCTTCGCCTTGAAGCCGGGCGCGATTATCGCGCCACCTGAGTCAATATTTAACCAAGGAGGTTTATTCCTCCCCCGTTTCGCCCCATGCGCCGATCACGCCAGGATGAGTTAGGCTTATGGGCAGATAAGGTATTGTTCTCAGGCGCGGATGTGCATTCCCTCGAAGCCGCCACTCCATTGTCCCCTACGCCAAGGTAAAACTTTACCACTAAGAGGAGATTCGAGATCCAGATTTTCTTCGTGAGACATCACTACGATCCAGTCTCACCTTGTGCACCAAGGGCCTTCTACCTCGAGATCCACCATCATAGTCCAGAAGAGGACAATATCCCTTAAGTGCCAAGGTTCGAGCCTTCAAGACGCAGGGTCCACAAGGCTTTCCCTGTTGTTCAGAAAGAGAACAAGGTTAGAACAGCCATTGTTCTTTGAGTCGTTGACAAGAAACGGTTATCACCCTTCCCCCCTGTTTTTCAGAAAGAGAACAACATTAGAACAGCCATTGTTCTTTAAGCCCGTTGACAAGAAACGGTTCTCACCCTTCCCCCCTGTTGTTCAGAAAGAGAACAACATTAGAACAGCCATTGTTCTTTGAGCCCGTAGACAAGAGACTGTTCTCCACCCACTTGTTGTTCAGAAGAGAACAACGTAGAACAGCCATTGTTCTTCAAGCCCGTTCGCCAAGAAACGGTTCTCATTCCCAAGACGCCACGTCAGGATCATTTAATTCCCCCCCCCTCCCTTCAGGTGGAACTCGCCAGCGGACCGAAGATTCCTTCACGTCACCTTCCTCTGCACAACACGTGTAATTACGTAAGCTGAACGTTACCTTTGAGTACTTAACCCTTTTTTCAACCCTATCCTGTGCTTTAAATGGTTTAGCGAACCATCCTATCCCTTTAATTTTTATTTGTTTTACCTTTTTAAATCTCCTCCAAATCTTAATCCTCGGATTAGCTAGATTTCCCACGACCCTTTCCATTCTTGTTTATGTCAATATTTTCCGTTTTGTGTGTTGTTGATAGTTTTTATTAATAAAACTCTATTTTATTAATGATAGCCATATTATTATCCTTGAGCTCAGTTCCACTTTTTAAGCATATTGCAGATAAATAATATCGGTCAACCCAGACACCATGCACTCTAAATATAAATGAATAGTTCCCTCAACGAATAGTCATATATGGTATATCGTCGAGAGTCCATTCTACGACATATATATATATATATATATATATATATATTATATATATATATATATATATATATATATATATATATATATCTATATATATATATATATATATATATATATATATATATATATACTATTTAAATTTGGTATAAAGTGTGTAAGGTTAGCGCTATATCTTTGCAAACACTGGTCTCAGTCGAGTAAAGCATAGTGTTATTCGTTATAAGAATAGAGTATGTTAGTTCCCTTTTGTCTTAACGATTGCTATCCCCTTTTTTGAAACTTAAGAAGCTGGAGTAGCTCAAGGAACTGTTATAATAATTTGTTTGTGTTTTTTTGTGTGTGATTTTAGTCATTGGTTATTTAGATCGAGAAACCAATTAGGAATAGGTCAGTGCCCATATTTAGGTAGGCTAACTCTCTAGAAGGCATAATTCTTATTGCAAGGAATTTTAGTTGGCTGACTATTGCGCCCTCAAGTGCAAATATGACTCAGTTTGAAATCTTTAAAGCACAAGGAGAATCCTTGGGACTTTCCGGAAAAGAATTAATTGAGTACGTTCAAGAGGAGCAAAGAACGGAAAGAGAATAGTTAAGAGAAGAAAGAGAAAGAGAAATCCAAAGATAAGAAAGAGAAAGAGAAATCCAACGAGAAGAAAGAGAAAGAGAAATCCAACGAGAAGAAAAACAACGAGAAAGAGAAATCCAACGAGAAGAAAAAGAAAGAGAAAGAGAAATCAAACGAGAAGAAAGGGAGGAACGGAAAAGACAAGCTGAGCTTCACCATCAGATTGAAATAGCTCGTGTTGAAGCCGAAATACAATCAGCCAGTTCCCGTTCAGAAGCCCAGTCCAATCTCCCACTTAAGCTCCCCAATTTGAGGGATGGAGAGGATTTCGGAGCATTTTTAGCCCACTTCGAAAAGATCCTCGAAATCAATAACATGGATCTGGAGGCTGAAGGTGTCGCAAGAATCCTTCCCTTGTTAAATTGTAAATTGCGCGAAATTTTCATATCTCTACTATCTGAATGTATAATTAACTACAGTACCTCAAAAGCTGAGTTATTGGCCGCTCATAATATGACTCCCGATTTTTACCGCCAAGAATTTCGAGGAGGTCGTATTAAACCCGGACAGACGTTCCGTCAATTCGGATACATTCTTCAGAGGAATTTTAAATTTTGGTTAGAATCCTCAAAGGTTGATCCTGACTACGAGTCCTTAACAGACTTCGTGTTGCGGGATCAATTTTTGGCGTCTCTCCCGACGGAGATCCGCGCGTTTGTCAAGGATCGTCAGTGCCAGACCTTTAAAGAATGTACCGAAGAAGCGGATGTCTATGCCGCAAGCCATAATTTATACCCAAAGGAGAATCGAACTTTTCACCAACCCCCCAACCAGGAAAGAAGGAAGGATTCGCGCCCCTTCCCAGGAAAGCCAACGAAGTTTCCGGGCCCCGTAAAACCCCAAAACTTCTTTCCCCAAAACCCAAACGGGACACCAAACCTCCCGTTAAGATTTATCCTCCATCTCTCTTCCCGAAGCGACCAATCATATGCTTCACCTGTGGTGTAGAAAACCACATGAGCTGGAATTGCCCCCGAAATTTTAGGCTTAAAAGCGGACCAGCCCACCAAGTTCACCAGATTAATGCCATCCCGGCTTCCTCGGTGGTGCAGACTTAAGCAGCAACTTCTTCCCCTCCGTCAGGCCACCAGGTAAATTTTATTTTTGACAAAAGTTCACCGGGAACTTTGAAATTTGAGTAGGGCAGCGTGAACGGCTGCCGAGTATCGACTCTCGTCAGGGACACAGGATGTACGTGTTTCATCGTGTCCGACGAGCTCCCCCCCCCCAGTGGACCCTAACCACGAAAAATTTGCGGTGGTACATGACTACCTTGGGCGGGCGAACCGATTCCCCGTCGTTAGATGTTACCTGCAGTGTCAATATTATGATGGCTGGGCTGAAGTCATTTCAGCACCCATAGAATTCTTTTCTGTACTTATAGGAGAGAGCCCTCAAGTAAGCTCCGACCCTGTGTCCCAGGCCGCCCTTACTCGAGGTCGAGCTAAGAAGGAAGCCCAGGAGTCCGTCCCCCTCAGAACCCCGATACTGTCCGAATTCTCGGAGATCCTTAACCAGGACTTTAGGACGGCACAAAAGAGTGTGAATCACTAACACCCTTATGGGATAAGGCCCAAAACCAGGACACGGAGACTGTCCGTGGACCTAAAGTCATCAGGTACCTGGAGCAAGGTGGCTTACTTTATCGATCCGCCGAGGACAGTAATAACGCTGTTACTACTGTCCTATGCCTTCCATGATCCCATGTCCCTAAAGTACTCAAAGTGGCTCATGACAGCATTTTTTCCGGTCATTTTAGTCACACTAAAACGGGCCAGCGCATTTTTAAATATTTTTATTGGCCAGGTGCTGCAGCTGACATCTTAAAGCATTGTCGATCGTGCGATGTGTGTCAGAAGACGTCCGCTAAGGGGCGGATCAAACCTGCTCCCTTACAAAGGGGACCAGTCATTACTGAAACCTTCTCTAGAGTGGCCATCGACCTGGTTGGCCCTATCCACCCCACTTCGAGCGAAGGGTACAGCTACATTTTCACCTTAGTAGACTTTGCTACCCGTTTTTCCGAGGCTGTCCCCCTTCGCCGAGTCGACAGTATTTCCTGCGCCGAGGCCCTCATTTCCATCTTTTCAAGGGTAGGCGTCCCAAGGAAATACTCTCCGATAGAGGCCGACAATTCACCTCTGAGTTGAAGGAGTACGTAGGGAAGCTGCTCATGGTAAAGCCCCTTTTTACCACCCCCTTCCGGCCACAGACAAACGGGATGTGCGAGAAATTAAATGGAAATTTAAAATCCATTACTAAGAAGATCTGTGCCGAGCAGCCCCGCGAATGGCACCGATATCTCCCGGTCGCCCTATTCGCCTATCGGGAAATTCCCCACCGTACATTAGGCTTCGCCCCGTTCGAGCTCCTTTATGGACGTAATGTACGCGGGGCACTCAGTATTTTAAAGGAGTTGTTAATCAAGCCCCAACTGGATCAAGAACTCCAGTCATCTTACGCCTATGTCTTGGACCTACGCCAGAGGCTCGAGAAATGCGCAAACATCGCCTTTGAAAATGCCGATGTCAATTTGGAGAAATACAAAACCTATTTTGATGTCAGGTCCGAAGATCGTAAATTTAAGCCCAGTGATGAAGTACTCCTGCTCTTTCCCACAGCCAGTAATAAATTACTGAGCCAATGGAAAGGTCCGTACTCGGTCCGCGAGGTACGAGGAGCGGTAGATTACCTCATTGGTACCCCAGCAGGCGATAAGCTCTATCACGTCAACTTATTGAAAAAGTACCACCGACGTGCCGTTAGAGATACGTTCGTAGCACTGGACGAAACATTGGCGCTTGAAGAGGATTACCCCACGGAGTCCCTTAATGTAATACAGACAGTGTGCATCCAACCTGATGTTGATTACCCTCTTCCTTCCCTACCAGGCGAGCCTTTTGAACCCTCTGACCTGGATATTGACGCGCAGCTGACACCACATCAAAAGAGTCAGCTACAAGAACTATTATGTCAGTTCGACGACGTTATTTCAGAGAAGCCTGGATGAACTACTAGTTTCGAGCATGTTATTAAATTAAAAACCTCAGAACCCGTCCGTTCAAAACCGTATCCCATGCCGATTCATTTACGCCAAGCCTTTAACACTGAAGTTGATAATTTAATTAGTTTAGACATAATAGAACCTTCCACCTCTAGTTATTGTTCCCCAATCGTCATGGTCAAGAAACCTGATGGCTCTTATCGGATGTGCATCGACTTCCGGAAGTTAAATTCGGTAACTGTGTTCGACGCCGAGCCCATCCCGTTGGTAGACCAAAACCTCCACCTTTTTGAAAACGCCAAGATCATCTCAGAACTCGATTTGTGCAAGGCGTATTATCAAATCCCGCTCCGGCCCGAGGTGAAAGCATATACCACCTTTGCAACGGAGAAAGGCCTTATGCAATTCAAGCGCCACCCTTTTGGCCTCGTCACTGCTTGTAGCAACTATAACCGTCTCATGAGAAGGTTGTTAGATGGACTTCCGAATGTTTCCTTTTACTTCGATAATGTCTACGTCGCTACTCGCGAATGGAGTCACCATTTAACCACCCTATTAGCTCTCTTCGAGCGACTGCGCGAAAATGGCCTCACCATTGGCCCCAGCAAATGCCATTTTGTCCACGAAACCATAAAATACTTGGGTTTCAGAATAGGACAAAGCCAGTTAGGTCCCCAAGAGGACAATATTAAGGCAATCACCGACATGCCCCTCCCGATTACAAAGAAGCAATTAAGATCGTTCCTAGGATCAGCTCCGTACTATCGGCGATTCGTTCCGAATTTCGCTGCAATTTCGGCGCCCCTCAGCTCCCTTTTAAAAAAGAATTCCCCCGATCGTCTACGTTGGAATGATGTCGCTGTTTCCCATTTATATCAGCTCAAGAGTAAGCTCATTTCTGCCCCCATTTTAAAGTTGCCCAATCCGGAAAAATCATTTGGGATTAAGACCGACGCGAGCAGCGAGGAAAATGGAGGTGTACTCCTTCAATATGAGGATGATGGAACGAGTCATCCAGTTGCATATGCTAGTCGCCAATTATTACCACGCGAAAAGATATATGCTACTATAGAGAAGGAAGCTCTAGCAATTATCTGGGTTATAGACAAATTCAAAATGTACTTGATAGGAAAAGAACTTCAGATAGGAACCAACCACCGCCCGTTAGCCTATATTCAGAATGTATGACACTCCAACGGCCGAATTATGCGCTGGAGTTTATTCTTGCAAGAGTATCAATTTAAAATAAATTATATAAAAGGTTCCGATAACCAGGTCGCTGACGCACTCAGTAAGAATGCGTTACCAAATAGCGTAGATTAATTGTATTCGTAGGATTAGGATCTCCATGTATATATATATATATATATATATATATATATATATATATATATATATATATATATATATATATATATATATATATATATACCGTCTTGTACGACTTAAATTAAATTCTCTTGTAATAGAACTAGTTAATGTATATGTCTGAATTTTGTAACGCTCAATGTCTATTTTTTTTGTATGTATATATATATATTTGTACCCATTTAATTACGTATAAATTATTTTGTCCTATATGTACCAATTTTATATCATTTCATTGCTCCATGCCCCTTTTCATGATTAATTTGTATTAAAGGTTAGTTTCTCCTATAATCAAAAGATCAAAATAATCATATGTATTGAGGTAATACTAGTTAGGTGCATGAAAGTACGGTTGGTACAAGAAAACGAGTTTCCCACAACGGAGCTCTATCGTTGTCCCTTCTCTCTTTTTTTTCGAAGTGACAACTTTTCCCGGAATGGAGGGATGTGATAGAACGGTTTGAGTCCGCTTAATTTCAACCGTTATCACATGTTGTTTAGAAACACGATGCTACCCACGTGCATCTTCGCCTTGAAGCCGGGCGCGATTATCGCGCCACCTGGGTCAATATTTAACCAAGGAGGTTTATTCCTTCCCCGTTTCGCCCCATGCGCCGATCACGCCAGATTGAGTTAGGCTTATGGGCAGATAAGGTATTGTTCTCAGGCGCGGCTGTGCATTCCCTCGAAGCCCCCACTCCATTGTCCCCTACGCCAAGGGGATGTCTCGACTATTTATACGGAAACTTTACCACTAAGAGGAGATTCGAAATCCAGATTTTCTTTGCGAGCATCACTACGATCCAGTCTCACCTTGTGCACCAAGGGCCTTCTACCTCGAGATCCACCATCATTGTCCAGAAGAGGACAATATCCCTTGAGTGCCAAGGTTCGAGCCTTCAAGACGCCAAGTCCACAAGGCTTCCCCTGTTGTTCAGAAAGAGAACAACGTTAGCATAGTCATTGTTCTTTGAGCCCGTTGTCAAGAAACGGTTCTCACCTTTCTTCCTGTTGTTCAGAAAGAGAACAACATTAGAACAGCCATTGTTCTTTGAGCCCGTTGACAAGAAACGGTTCTCACCCTTCCCCCCTGTTGTTCAGAAATAGAACAACATTAGAACAACCATTGTTCTTTGAGCCGGTAGACAAGAGACGTTTCTCACCCCCTTTGTTGTTCAGAAGAGAACAACGTAGAACAGCCATTGTTCTTCAAGCCCGTTCGCCAAGAAACGGTTCTCATTCCCAAGACGCCACGTCAGGATCATTTAATTCCCCCCCCCCCCTCCCTTCGGCTGGAACTCGCCAGCGGACCGAAGATTCCTTCACGTCACCTTCCTCTGCACAACACGTGTAATTACGTAAGCTGAACGTTACCTTTGAGTATTTAACCCTTTTGTCAACCCTATCCTGTTCTTTAAATGGTTTAGCGAACCATCCCATCCCTTTAATTTTTATTTGTTTTACCTTTTTAAATCTCTTCCAAATCTTAATCCTCGGATTAGATAGATTTCCCTTCTCTGTTTATGTCAATATTTTCCTTTTTATGTGTTGTTGATAGTTTTTATTAATAAAACTCTATTTTATTAATGATAGCCATATTATTATCCTTGAGCTCAGTTCCACTTCTTAAGCATATTGAAGAGAAATAATATCGATCAAGCAGACACCACGCACTCTAAATATAAATGAATAGTCATATATGGTATATCATCGAGAGTCCATTCTACGACATATATATATATATATATATATATATATATATATATATATATATATATATATATATATATATATATATATATATATATATATTAGAACAATTGATAAATCCAATGACAGATTCCAAATATTTAAATAAAACCACTGTGGAGGAGCGTAGTAGTTTATTATCTCGAGACCAGTTTTGGCATGGAATTTGTCATGCCAGCCTCAGTCGAACACTAAGAATACATGCATTCACATCAAGCATACAATATATATATATATATATATATATATATATATATATATATATATATATATATATATATATATAAAGTTTACAGACATCCAATTTGAGTTCCTAATCAGGGGACGTGAATTTAAGTTCATTAAGGATATCTTTTAAGATTAGATCTTTGACGTAGGGGCTGCATTTAGATTGCCCATCCGAAAGGTTAAAGTTGTGAATTTTATCTATAAGGGTGGATTCAATTACCTTTCTTTTTCGGAAGGCCTTACACGAGTAGATTATTTTGGCCTGTGGGAAGTCGACCAGGTGATTAAAATTGTTACTGTGCGTGAAAAGACTAGAATCTCTGTTTCCTCTTCTAATGTCTCCTCTGTGTTCGTACATTCTCTTATCCAGGTTCTTCCTTGTTTCGATTATGTAAAATAAAGGGCAGTTAATTTCTGTACAGGGGATTAAATAGATACCTGCTTCGTCGGTTCCTTCTATAGGTTTGGTGGTAGAGAATGATTTTATAATGGTCGAAAGGTATTTAAAAGTTGTGCGGTTAGGGGAAAGGATACTATTTAAACCTTTCAGTAATGGAGAAAATGGAAGGGAGAGGCAGTTTATTTTAGTATTTCGGTTCCTACTTTTAGGGCAATAGAAGTTTGACTTGGCCTTGTATAAGCATTCATTGATGATATGGAAGGGATACTTTAGTTCTATAAATCTACAGGTGATGAAAGTAATTTCATCCGACAAGAAACATGGGTCACAGATTCTAAAACCTCTAAAAAAAATAGCCATTACAATGTCTTTTTTAATTTTTATATCATTACTAGATTAAAAATGGATGGAAGACTTTGAATTAGTAGTTTTATGGTATACAGAGAAGCTAGGTCGGTCATTAATTCTTACAATTTTAACATCCCGGAAAGGTAAACAATTATAATTTTCCTATTCAAATTTGAATTTTATGGTAGGGTGTAGCTCATTGAGGTTGTTTAAGAAATTGTCAAAAGATTCCAGTTGATTTAAAGGCCCCATCAATATGCCGTCATCAACATATCTGTACCATACAAAATTGGGGGATGCGGGTCACAGAGGTGAGTAGAAACATTTCGAAATGATCCATAAAAAGAATGGTTGACAAAGGATTTTCCATACTCAGCCCCGTTTTGGGGGAAGAAACCCATATAACTATTAAAAATATTTTCAGTGATGCAAAGTTTAACTAGGTTAACAATTTTAGGGGGTCTGGGGTAATGGGAGGTTTAATCTCGGGTTCTTTAATATATTAGATAATACTTTAAGGGATTCATCAACACGTACATTGTTAAAAAGACTTTCTACATTAAAGCTTACTAAGCGACTGCCTTTGATGTCAATTTTTCTAAATTTCTCGATGAAATCTGATGAGTGAACTATATGTGATGAAAAAGTTAACCCAACGGCATTTGAGATAATATTGGCCAGCCACTTAGAGAGGAAATATGCATGGGAGCCAATGCATGATACAATTGGTCGAAGGTGTTTCAGGCTTGTGGGTTTTCGGTAACCCATACATACGGGAAAGGGATGGATTAATTGGTTTGAAACGTTAGAGGAGATCGGGATTTGATCGTTTAAAAAGTTTTGTTAATATTTTGTTGAAGGATGCCGTTTTGTTATTAAAGGGTTTGAAAATAGCTTCTCGTGGGTGTTTGGATCATTAAGTAAATCATTTAACTTAGCGGAATAAGAGAATTTATCTAAAATAACGATTTGATTGGTTTTATCGGATTTTGTAATTATATTCGAATTTAGTTATTTGAGGGCCATAATTAGGCGTCTAGGTATTTCTAAATATTTAACAGTATCACAATTGGACAAAGCACCAGCAACGAAGCCACTTAAGAATTCATTGTCAGAATGATCACTTTCACAATATTTATTTAAGAGAGAATGAATTAATGTTTTTTAATCCAAAGGAGATGCCATAACCGAATATGGTATCTTGGTCGGGGAAAAGGTTATAAGATGAAAGGTTGAGTACATTCTTTCTTGGGTGGAGGTCTTCTTCCAGGGGCTAAACTACTACGCTCCTCCACAGGAGCTATCTAGACTGATTTATTAACTAAAATCAATCCCACTAATATATATATATATATATATATATATATATATATATATATATATATATATATATATATATATATATATATATATATATATATATATATATATATATATATATATTGATATAGTTTTATACCATTGCGATCGAATGTATTATGAAATTATGAATGCTGCGTAAGATGACCATTATTAATGTTTAATGCTTTTTTTCAGACTCCTTAGAGGGAGGAATTAAGGTTAAATCACCCTCCCCCAAGAGTTTTATCCTGAATACGCCACTGGGCGCTGAGTATCAAACTCAGTCAGTTTACGTGGAACTCAAACATCCAGTTTGCTGACTTTACCTATTTTCCACGAAATGGTGCAAAATTGCAGTATGGTTGACACTAAACTTTTCAGTCAGCTCGCGTGATGTCAGTTAGATGTCGATCGGCTTTGAGACAAGCGTACAAACTGTCGTTGTCAATAAGTGCGGGTCGACTACTTCTCGGTTGATCTTGGAGATCGAATTGGTTACGCTAAACTTCTTGAACTAATCGTAGGTTATACGATTACATAATTGTCTTCTCCAAATGCTTGGTTGATATGATGTTGTGACTGGGCAGTGTTTAGGCCGGACCTGTAATCATACAGGAATAGAGTACTTTGCTGTTCACGAGAAAGAGTTATTTGATGGGTAATTTTTGAAACTTTAGATATCATATAGGTGTAGTTAGGGTTTCATAGGTCTCACTTGAAAAGGTATAATGACCTAGTCTACATAGGCTCTAGTCATTGTGCACTTTCAAGTGAGGCCTGGAAAAGAATATTCCGTTACACATTAATTAGTACTTCACTGCGTATATATCTATAAATATTTTTTTAAAGAATGTGCCCGAACTTTGTTTCCAACATAATAATGTCTAATTTTAAATAATCAATACATTTTTAGCTCCTTCAGAAAGTGGAAATTGACAGTTAAACAAACTTGGAATCATTTGAAAAAATCTAGGACGATAACGTCAGTAATACGCAATAGGCCTATTCAACGATATAAGGATTCTTTGGGTTTTAGTAAACACATCATAGGTATACTTAAAAGATCAAGACGTGTGAAGAGTCCGGAGTCCCCGACGATGATCTTTTTATCTAACGTGATAGCTTAAAATGCAAAGGGTATCAGTTGAAATGATACACTTTTCCTTATTGAAAGTAATTTTCTACTTTTCCGCAGCTTCTAGAATTTTAATTAATTTTTGTCATGATTGGCTTGACTAAGACACATATATAGATATTCAAGTCATCAAAGTGGGCATAAGTATCCTCAAGCTTGTTTTTACGAATAAAATTATCCAGGAACCTCTGATATCATCAGGTCATGCCATTAGTTAGACTAAAATCAGTTTAAATTATATATGCAATAGTATGTACTCCGTAGATCATTGGTGCTAATGATCTTGCACTTAGATATCTTAATAACCAAATCATTTAAGTTTGGAAAAGGTTTGGAGCAGATTAGTACATGTTTTATCTAGATCTCTTGAGAGTGTATCTAGCAGTTCATCACTTCCGTTAGTTCTTGGATTGACATGAATTCACAACCCTCACGGACCACAAGCCATTTGTTGGATCCTATTCTGCTCGCAACATGTCTTCAATGAACTTTGCAGTTAATGCTCGCCAATCGGATCTTATCCTACACCCTACTGGCAATATTCTCTATGTTCCTGTTTTTAATAACGTCGTATTGAATGAGCTTCCTCGTATTATACGATCTCTGATACGCAATTCTCCAGATCCTCACTTTTCGATCATGCCACTATAGCGCTTACTCAAGAGCAGAGCACAAAAGCGCAATCGTTTCGGCATTATTGCAACTCGTCGTTAAAAAGGAACTGTCTGACGGTCCTTCCAGGTGCATCTTGGTCTATTTTTCTTTGCCTAACTACCCTCCTCCTCTCATTCCACTCACCTATCGTCGTCATGATTTCGACCAAATTCAAGTGCTTTCTAACCTGGTGTTCACAGATCGTTTCGTGTTCAGTCTTCTTCAACAGAGAGAGAGAGAGAGCCTACAATATCAACTGGCGGCATGATATTATTTGTAGGCGTTGAGTAAGAGGTGTTCAACCTATATAACACCTAATAATAAAATTTTAAAATGAAAAAAATAAAAGAATTGGTTTTACGGCCAAAATATATGTTTAAGCCTAATATTAGACGGCAGGATTACAACTGGAAAAATAAAATGAGTTTGATGATTAATGGATTGTATAGTGAATTTGATATGAACACAATGAAATCAGAGGAAATAAACTGGAAAAATAAGCATAGTTGGGTGCGACTTTAATCTTTTCAGGTGTGACTTTGCCGCTGGATCTGGTGCGACTGCAACTTTCCGACTCTATTTTTGCCCCTATCCCCAGTACAACTTGCAACTTTGCGACTGCGACGTTTTTTCCCGGTGCGACTCCGCTAAATTACAAAGTAAATTTTAGCTCGATAACAGAAACATGCTTTTATAAGGCAGAAAAACACATATTTATTCATTTTTTAAAATTAAAACACAGCCTGAACTAATATCTACAGGTCATTATCCTCCTCATCCATGTCCTCCTGGGCCATCTTCTCATCCAGGAGGTCCATGTTGACCTTGAGGAACACTAGCTCCTCAAAGTTGACCTCATCCAGGGAGGACCTATGGGCCTCGAGGAAGTCCGCGACTGTGCTGAATAGCCTCTCCACAACTGCAGAGCTGGGGAGGGGGTTATTGTACTTAATGAATAAGTCCACTCACAGCTCCTTGTGCTGATAGGGAAAGAGGGACCAGGCCAGCTCGCCTTTAGAGGGCACCCACTCCTCCATGGACTTCCTCAGGACCTCCCTCACATCCTATTGCTGGTTGGCCGGGCCTCTAGCAAACAACTTGTTAAGGAGGCGGACGTCAAAGTCTCGGGCTTCCTGCACTTCTGGCTGGTCAGGCTGACGATGCTGCTGCTCCTCCTCCCTGGGCTTGATGACGACCCTTAACTCCCTAGTGATCGTGTCCCAGATCTCTTCCACCTTGTAAGGGGCACTGCTCTCCAGGGCCTTGGGGCGGGGTTGGGGTGGACGGCTGTGGCCATAAGGAGGTCGCCATCCTCAAAGAGGTGACCAAACCCCCATTTCATAGCCCCAGAGGAGGGCCTACACCAGGTCGTCATTCTGGCGCTGCTCCTCCAGGCTGGCCTTCATCAATTCAGAGTGACAAACTATTTTTTGGTACGTTTAGGTAGTTTCATGTAACGTCAGTCTCATATAATGTGAAAAATTTAATTTATCGTAAAAGGAAAGTTAAAAATCAGATAAAAATAAAGTTACCTGTTACCAACTCAAATTTGACATCTTTAGCCAAATCAGGATTTAAAACTAGCTTAAAACAGCCGCGAATATTTCTTTCAAAAATTCGTGTTTGTTCCTGTTCAAAGTCTGGGCAAAAGTCACGGCAAATTGGAGGTTCGACTTTGCTTAGTCCAACTTTTTCAAAACGTTTGCGACTTTCGACTTTGCGACTTCGAAATTCATAGTGAGGCAAAGTCGCAAACTTGCAACTCGTTGCCGCAACGCCCAGCTCTGAAAATAAGTATTTGCGTGAAACCTGGTATAGTATAAGATATACGCCGGCATCTTGCCAGAATTGCAACTTATCATATATCGGTGAGTCTGGTCACTTTAACAAGAGAATAAAATAACATCAAGCTGATATAAGATGTGCAATTTCTTCAAGTCTCACTGTGCACATGCAAAATTACGAACATAGGATTGACTTCAACCATTCAAAAAATATTTATAAATCAAACGATTATATTGTGAGGAAAAAGGAGGAATCATTACTCATCACCAAAGTCGATAATTTCAATTTATCGGAAGTGCAAACAAATTTCACAAATATATCTCGAATTATGTTGCCAAAGTTATTTATAAACACCAAGAACTATCTTAGCATATTTGCTCCGTGGTTTCACAAAATACTTATTTTTCCAGTTTGATTCCTCTGATTTTATTGTGCTCAATCTTTGCTTCGGAACCACGCCTAATACTTATATTTTCCTTCAGTACTTACATTCAGTAGAGGTCATTCGATACTCTTACGGATAATAAGACCTAATCAGTTCTTCACAGGCTATAGCTGCTTTTTATGCTTTTTTTGTGACAACCTTTTTGGCTTGTGGACAGTGACATTTAACAAATTAGTATGAAAAGTTAGTGGAAGAACATCTGGCCTGTTCTTCCACTCCTTGGCAAGTCTCGTCTTGAATGGCTCCAGTGAATTATCATTCACGGTGTGGTGCGTTATCTTGTTCCAAACTTCCGAAGCTCGAGCAGGAAGGCAGCATTTTCTTGGTCCGGGTTGGTGTTGAATTTGGACTTTCAAGTTGTGTCCCCTGGTGGTGTTACTTTTTGTTGGTTGGAACATTGCCTTCTCACTTGTTAAACATTCTTTACTCTTGTTGATGTTATCAACATTCTTGAGGATCTTGAAAGTTTGGATAACATCTGCTCATAGTCTGCGGAATTTTAAAGTCGGAAGTTGAAGGCTTGCTAGTCGATCAGAGTAGGAGAGATGGGACAGTCCTTGTGCCAGTCGCGTTTCTCTGCGCTCGACCCGCTCCAAGTTATTCATGTCCCTTTTCAATGATGGGATCCGTATCATACAAACATATTCCAGGTGAAGTCTGATTAAGTTCTTGTATAAGTAAATGAAGACGGTCTTATCCAATGCTAAAAAAGTGTGTTTGAGGGCTCCAAGGACTCTGTTAGCCTTGCTGACCTGTCTTTGGCTATGTTGGGCGAATCTTAACTTGTTGTCTATAATGACACCTAGGTCCATTTTCTCTTCAGCAACCAGCAAGGGATGTGGTCTATCGTTGTCTGATTACATTGTATAGTTTCTCAGAGGACTATTGAAGCCTAAGTGCATTACCTTACATTTTGGGGGGTGGAAAAGCATCTGCATCTTGTAAGCCCAAGTCTGGAGTTTATCTATGTCGCCGTGTAAAGAGTGTTGCAGGTCTTCTTGCTCTATTATTTGCTAGATCTTTGTATCATCAGCATACATAGATATATAATTATCCAGAAGGTCTGGAACGTCTGACACAAACATGGTAAAAAGTAAGGGTCCCAATACAGATTCCTGGGGAACACCGCTGCTGACGTTGCACCATTCTGACAGAGAACGGTTGACAATCACTTGCTGTTCTCTGCCTGTAAGGAAACCCCTAATCCAAGTCATGTGCTACATCTGATCCAAAAGGCGGCTGGTTGTGCAAGCAAGCGCTTGTGTGGAAATGTATCAAAAGCCTTGGAATAGTCCATGAATATTATGTCCACCGGAAGATTGTGACCTATCGCCTCGGTCCAAATCTCCATGGCCTCTAACAAGTTAGTTATAGTAGACTTTAGGAGCTAAATCCATGTTGTTGATTGCAGAGAAGATTGTTTGCTTTAAGGTGACTCATAATGTCATCTGCGAGAATGCGCTTCAGGGTTTTACAAACAATCGAGGTAAGTGACACACGTCTGTAATTAGCAGGGTTATACTTGTCTCCTTTTTTGTAGATTGGGGTCACTATGGCAATCTACCACTGCTTTAGCACCTCTTCTCTATCCAGGCTTTTTTCAAACAAGATTGTAAGGGGAGTGGCTAATATATCTGCCATTTCATTCAGTATTCGAGGGGGGATCTGGTCAGGTCCAGGTGATTTGTCTGTTCTTAGTTTTCCAAGTGTCTTGAGCACTCTTCTTTGGTGATTGTTATATTTAGTTCTGATTGCAGTTTTTTATTTGTAAAATTTGAAAAAGCTGATGTCTTCTTTTGTAAAGACACTTAAGTACTTTTTATTTAGCACATCGGCCTTGTCTTTGTACTCACTTACAAATACTCCTTCTTCATTTCTCAAGTCAGCCAGGATGAATTTTGTTTTAAGGCGGCTATTTACCTAGTTCCAAATAACCTTGTTGTTTGTGCGTGCTTCTCTAGATAGTCTACTTTCATTTTTTTCCTAACCTTCCGTAGCGCGTGTGCTGCCGAGTTGCGGGCTTCGATGTACATCTGATAGTCTTGCCCATCTTTAGTATTCACGTATTGTATTATAGCAATGCCTCTAGGCATTCCTATAATAAAAACCTCCTGGGAAACATATATATATATATATATATATATATATATATATATATATATATATATATATATATATATATATATATATATATATATATATAAAAATATATATATATATATATATATATATATATATATATATATATATAAATATATATATATATATATATATATATATATATATATATAAATTAATATGTAAAATTCATATCATGCAATTATTTTACTTAACTTTGTCAATTTAATCGTTCAATTATTTCACTTAACTTTGTTAATTTAATCGTTCAATTATTTTACTTAACTTTTGTAAATTAAATTAAATTTTATGTACAACTTAATAATTAATTAATTCATTTATTTCACTTGTCAATTCATTTAACGTACTACTCTTCCAAACATCCTCTCTTAAAAATTCACACACAAACAAACAAACAAACAAACACACGCTTTCAGCTCGACCTTCTGGAACAATATTCTTTCCTATTCGACTCTCACCATTCTTCCTATAAAGGTCGGTAATCATTCCTTCTACAATTAATCATTTACCTCCCAAAAAATCATACTTAGTTAATTCCACTTTCTCTCACAATTCTTTGCAAACGACCATACGAGAGTTGGTCCTAATTATATTTACTTCTCATATTGCAGACCCTAATTCACAGTCCATCATAGTCACCATATTATTACACCATATTCATATTTATTTAACTTACTTCATTTCTCTTCACATCTCGTTACTGTAAATCATATTTTACCATATCTTACATTGTATACCTAATCCAACTTATCTCATTCTACATTCGTTGATTCTATGAGTATATTTATATTTGTTTAATATTTTTTCTTAAAACCCAATTCATTATTTCAAAATTTATTTCGCTTTCGTCTTAGGCCTAAAACTAACTGCAGACAACCTCGATCAAACAAATTTATGGTTATGGTTTTCGAAACGCTATTTAGGCTGATTTATTAATAGAAAATAAATCACATGAATAACCATATACTATAGTATCCACGTATAATGCTTCTTCCTAACCCTTTTCCAATGCTGTTCAGTTCATCCAAAGAGTTTTTTCCTTAGCTTGTTAAAGATGTTTGCCTTGGTGGGGATCCTCTGGGCTACTTGCTTGTAGGATGGCTTGGTCAATTTAGTCTGCCATTTCCTGAGTCATCCGTCCGTCCTCTCAATGCTTCCTTCCAGTCAATGTTGAGGGTTTCCTTCATGGCTACATGGTTCCCCTTATTATAGTTATATGTAGTTTTTTATATTACAGGTGAATCTGAGTTATAAATCACCTTGAAAAAGTATTCCTACACGATCACTAGCTCCCAACTGGTCCAACATCTCAAGTTGTTGAATCATTTCTCCTTCATTAGTGAATAATAGATCATCTTGTGTGGGTATTTGTCCTTCTCTGTACATGAGGGTCGTGTAATATGCTGGTGTATGTAGGTGTCCCTTAAACATTCTACAAACTTAGTGTGTGAAATGTTTGGGCTGATATTTGATGGAAGGAGTGGTGTAGGGTCTCATGCTATGCTTGGATGGTTGAAATCTCCCACTATTAGTTTGTGAGTGTGGCTACTTGTGGCTGCCCATATTAAAGAGTTATGTAAACTGTTGTCATGTAGGATAGCTTGGGCTGGAGTACCGCTTCTATAAATTACACCAATTAACAAGTTATTGTTGTCATGCCCATTTACTGTAACCCACACACTGTCTGCGTAGGCTTCTGGGATGCTTGGGAATATTTGTCTTGCATGGTGTATACTTTTGTTAAAATACTCACTCCTTTGGTGTTGAGAGCTGTGAGATCACTTACAAATCAAGCATACCCTGGGATTGACATTGAGACTGGTCAGGAATTTCCCCCATCTTAGGTTTAATTTCTGATAATGCCATTATATCATAATTATTAGTTAAATTTACAGTAACTAAGGCATCGTACTTGCTCATCACTGAGTTCTCGACATTAGTGTAATAGACTCTTAGATTTTGGGGTGAACTGATTGGCCTAAGTGAGTTGCTGAGGTTATTACAGGGGATTTGCTACTTGTTGCTCTTTGATTTCTATTATTTTGCCTCAGCTGATTGACTACTTTGTTCTGGCTGAGATTTCTTTACCTCTTTGAGAGGTAGTATTAAGTATTTTTGACTTGGTCTGCTGTTTTTTTGATTAGGTCCGGTCGAATAAAAAACTTTTTAATATATTTCATAGTCACTGTTTCTCAATTCCTTAGCCTTTCCTAGAATAGTTTTCCTATATCCAGTTGAATCCAGTTCAATTTTCAGTAAACGGTTCTTACCATCAGCATCCCCCAATGCCACGGCGGCTTCAGGTTGCTTTCTGTCGTCTCCGAATCGGACACACTCGTGTGACGCATCGCTATTTGATGGAGCGCTCGCCTGCGCCCTATTGCAACGACTGCGTCGTCCCCCAGACTGTTCGGCACATTCTTGTCGAATGTCCCAGTCTGGGTGATCTTCGCGCACGACACCTGTCCCGGTACCGGAATGGGCGGGGTCGCTACCGCCTGTCCCTTGTGCTCGGTTCAGATTCGTGCACATTGACTTGTGGACTTGTTGACTTCTTGGGGGAGGCCGGCCTTCTCCCTATTATTTATCAAGGTTTTTTTTGGGTTTTTTTTTTGCATTTGTTTTTTGTTTTTTTTTTCCTTTAGTTGCACGCTCCTGCGCCGGGGGTTTAATTTTATTTTAAAGTAGCCTAGAACTAGGCCAGTTTTAATACGGCGACTAATGCCCAAGTAGGCAGTCGCCAGATGAGCTCTTAAAAAAAAAATAAAATAAAATAAAAATCTTACCATCAGCACCTTCTCCGAATCGTGTTGCCTTAGTAATTTCAACAATTAGTTTGAACTCTTTCCCAAGCATAAGCACAGCAGACTGTAGGTCATCCTCCGGTGTGTCCACTTCAGGCAAGTTAAATATCATCAGGTTGCATTTTCTCTGCTCAATTTGCTATATGTTTTCCAGTTTTGATTCCTCTAGTTTCATTTTGTTTAGTCTTTTAATTCGCTTTGGAACCACGCCAAATGTTTATTTATTTTTCCCCCCGTTTTGTTTTCTCTGAATTCCCTTTGTTTCGTCTTTTAATTCGCCTTTTTTTTATGCTAGATGGTGCTATCTTCACTTTTTCATTACACAGTTGAGAATGGCTGCTGAGAGTTGAAACTAGTTATGTGCATTAAAATAAATTCAGATTCATATATTGTGGTTTATCGTTATATATATATATATATATATATATATATATATATATATATATATATATATATATATATATATATATATATATATATATATATATATCCTACAGGAAAATGCAAGGCGGTATTCACAATCGGGTATGTATGTACTTAGTTTAGTCACATAGATGTCTAAATTATTTGCAGACAGGTTAGAATTTTCCGGAAGTAGACCTTATCTATATGGTTTTATACTTTACATCCGTCTTTGATATGATTTTTCTATTCTGGGCCCTTTCGTTGTACATGGGCGGGGCATTGCTCTTCTGTTATATATATATATATATATATATATATATATATATATATATATATATATATATATATATATACCACCTTTGTAAAAAAATTTCGTTATTCTTTGATAATGAACTGAACATGTTTGAAAGTACTTGGAATCCTCATTTCATTTTCCTGTGGGATTTTTGAATTTATTGCTCTACTCACGCGCTGCTTTGTGAGTTTCTTACATATAGCAGTAGCGTCAAGGTTAAGAATCAAATGGACAAAATTCAAGCTATTATATACTATAAAACGACAAAAGCTAACAATCTCCTTATGAAAAACAACAGCTGCCAAAACTCCTCGAATCTAGAGTCAATCAACATAGTGTACGAGTTTATCTGCCCCAATGAAGACTGTAAGCTTTATAATTCAAAATATATTGGCATGACGACGACCACCGTTTCGAGGCATTTAACCATGCATCTACAAAGCAGAGCGCCTAAAACCATATGGAGGGCGCGCACAACATCAACCTAACTAGAGCTATTCTAGTTAACAACACCACAATTAAAAGAAAAGAGGGAAATAAAGCTAGGCTAAACATCTTAGAAGCCATGTTAATAAACGAAAAAAAGACAGCCCTGAACAGCCAAGCCATGAGCTGGAATCGAACATTAAAGTTGTTCTAAAAATTCCACTCACTGGATTGGCTCGTTTCCTTTGACGTTACGCTTAAGCGAGGCGGAATAAATATCCCCTAAAAACCGTTTTCTTTTCATTCAGGCCTGATTCTGACTCCAACATACTTCATTGGTAAAGGAGGAAAGAATACCTAAAGACGCTCCGAAGATGATCGAATAAGATCGAAAGATCAGCGATTTAGTTTGGTTTTTACCAAACCCATTCATTAAAAAAGAGAAGAATGTAGGACAAGTGATCTACCATCTACAATATGGACTAAGGGAGACAGAAGAATAGAAAGTTGCCACAGTTAGAAGAATAAAAAGTGTTGCCAAAGGAAATTGATCAAGGCGAAATATACCATGGTCTTCAACAAAATTTGGATTCAAGAAAGACTGCTACCCATCTACACTAATATATGTATATATATATATATATATATATATATATATATATATATATATATATATATATATATATATATATATATATATATATATATTGTCGTAGAATGGACTCTCGACGATATACCATATATAACTATTCGTTGAGGGAACTTCTTTAATTATCTTTGGAGTGCCTGGATGTCTGGCTGGCCGATCTTATGTATCTTCGATATGCTTAAGAAGTGGAACTGAGCTCAAGGATAATAATATTGCTATCATTAATAAAATAGAGTTTTATTAATAATAACTATCAGCAACACACAAAACGGAAAATATTGACATAAACAGAGAATGGAAAGGGCCGTGTGGAATCGAGCTAATCCGAGGATTAAAAGATTTAAAAAGGTAAACAAATATAAAGTTAAAGGGAGAGGATGGTTCGCTAAACCATTTAAAGCACAGGATAGAATTGACAAAAGGGTTAAATACTCAAAGGTAACGTTCGGCTTACGTAATTTATACTTGTTGTGCAGAGGAAGGCGGCGTGAAGGAATTTCGGTCCGCTGGCGAGTTCCAGCCGAAGGGGGGAGGGGAATTAAATGATCCTGACGTGGCGTATTGGGAATGAGAACCGTTTGTGGACGAACGGCTTGAAGAACAATGGCTGTTCTACGTTTTTCTCTTCTGAACAACAGGGGGGGGGGGGGTGAGAACCATCTCTTGTCTACGGGCTCAAGAACAATAGCTGTTCTAATGTTGTTCTCTTCTGAACAACAAGGGGGAAGGGTGAGAACCGTTTCTTGGTTAACGGGCTCAAAAGAACAATGGCTGTTCTACGTTGTTCTCTTCTGAACAACAAGGGGTGGTGGTGAGAACCGTTTCTTGTCAACGGGCTCGAACGAACAATGGCTTTTCTAACGTTGTTCTCTTTCTGAACAACAGGGGAAGGATGAGAACCGTTTCTTGTCAACGGGCTCAAGAACAATGGCTGTTCTAATGTTGTTCTCTTCTGAACAACAAGGGGGAAACCTTGTGGACTCGGCGTCACGAAGGCTCGAACCTTGGCACTCAAGGGATATTGTCCTTCTTCTGGACAAGTGATGGTGAATCTCGAGGTCGAGGTCCCTTGGCGCACAAGGTGAGAGAGGGTCGTAGTGATGTTTCGCGACGAAAATCTAGATCTCCAATCTGATCTTAGTGGTAAAGTTTCCATCTAAATAGTCGAGACACTCCCTTGGCGTGGGGGACAATGGAGTGGGAGCTTCGAGGGAATGCACAGCCGAGCCTGAGAACAAGCCTTATCTGCCCATAAGCCTAACTCAATCTGACGTGATCGGCGGTTGGAGTGAACGGGTAGGGGGGGGGGGATGATAAACCTCCTTGTTTAAACATTGACTCAGGTGGCTGCGATAAGGCGCCCAGCTTCAAAGCGAAGATGCACGTGGGGAGCATCGTGGTTTTAAATAACATGTGATAGTGGTTGAAATTAACGCGGCCTCAACCCGTTCTATCACACCCCTCCATTCCGGGGGAAGTTGTCACTTCGAAAAAAAAGAGAGAAGGGACAACGATAGAGCTCCGTTGTGGGAAACTCGTTTTCTTGTACCAACCGTACCTTCCTGCACCTATCTAGTATTACCTCAATACATATGATTATTTTGATCTTTAGATTACATGGGAAAATAACCTTTAATACAAACTTAATAAAAAAAAAGGGCATGGAACAATGAAATGATATAAAATTCGTACATACGGGACAAAATAATTTATACGTAAATTAATGGGTACAAATATATATACATACAAAAAAATAGGCATTGAGCGTTACAAAATTCAGACATATACATTAACTAATTATC